>VMBQ01008633.1:0-31603 GCA_007657795.1 Dreissena rostriformis
CCCGATCCGTTTAAACACTCAAAAACACCCAAAATACTTATAACGTGAAATTTCAGCTGCACCAGCTGGAGAGAAAACCCTTTTATATACAATACGGTCATTTTTATGGCAAGGAACCAATTGCCAAACAGTGAAATACAAACACATTTGTAATAGACAAGACATTCATGTTCATAGCAAATCATGAACAAAACCGGTCTACATAGACGTTTTCAACGTTATCTATATTGTATGCATAATCCGTAAGCGTTTTAGTGACCGCCACATGTATAGGGGTAGACTCATACGAGAAAACGCATACGATAGCACACACGGAAAACGCATACGGTACACGGTGTCCATTATTATTTTGTGTATGTACTGTTTTTAATTCCAACGACGTTAAGAATACACACTAAATACTTTAATATGTGTTGTTATATTAAAAATGATATTTGCTTGGGTTTAAATTAAAATATGAACGTAGAAAAAAGCAGACAGCGATCGGTGTATGTAAATATGGTTTTTAAGATTCTTTGTTTAATTTGTGTACGTTAAAAATGCATAATAAGTTATCAAATAGTTTTAATTTTATGAAATTACATGTATTACTTATTTTGTTATTTGCAGTTATTGATAACAATTGCTTACTAAATAAATATGTATTTATAAGTCATGTATGATAGTAATGTGTTTACCGACAGGGTTAAATATGAAGCCAATAATTGTGGAAGAATTTCTTGGTGCGCAGTTTTTATGTTCTTTTTTTTATAAAAATACTGACACAAATGTTACAATAGTGTAGATAAATAGAGTTGTTGCTTTTTTTATATCTTATTTGCATATCCTATGCGTTTGATTTTTTCTTCAGAAAAATCAAAATGAATTACCAAAAGAAAAAAGGATTTAATAGTCTGTTAACAAATAAATAGTGTGTGTGTCTGGTTGTTTGTCTGTATCTATATAAGACCAGCCGAGAGTCAAGCAGTATGGTGAATGGTTGCTTCAATGTTTGCATCTTCACACAAAGGGAATAATTCTGTATATACACAAGCCGGTCATTCAAGCATATATGTTAATTATGCACGGACATGGACTCTTTTGTACATATATTCATATCAGAGGTGTTTGATTTTTAATTGAAGGCATAGTCCTTTTGGTAAATGCATTATGTGTGTTGATTGTATCAATGGGAACAACCAATAACATCTCCGGATGAAACAAATTAAACAGTTTAATTGCAACTTTNCGAGAGGATTACGATTTCGTAAATCGTGTTTTGGGTTAGAATTGTAAGCATTCGATACAAATGTTATTAAAAGTGTGGTTTTAAATATATTTCAAGAAAGGGATGGAAGAACAGAAAATGGAAGTGCGTATCGTTGTAACTTTTTTTATTGTAAGCATTGGATTAAAGTTGTCATTGAGGTAAGCGTGTCGTTTACACTAAATTTAGTTTTTTTTATGACTCTTCAAGGTCCGCCAAAACCGTCGGTCCGCCGGTCCTGACCGGCAAATTTATCTCAGGACCGGCAAGAGATTTAAGATAATCGGTCCGACTGACCGACACAATCGGATGAAAAATGGTTTCAAAAAGATCACTCAAAGTGTATAATGTGCTATTGGATTAATAGAAGGTAAATGCTTTTTGTTCAAATTCTGTCAAAAACCTTTTTTCTTACCTTCATTTTGATGTTTTGATGTTTAAAATTTAATTAGAATTGACTATCACATGCGAGTTCAAAATCAACGGTTTTTGTTAAAAAAAAACAACCGAGTGCGTCCGCCATTTTGTTTGTTGCATTTAATTTCTCCACAAAAAAAACACATGCAAACTTGTTTCAACAGGCATTTGTGACCATTTATGTTAAAAAGTTTCATTATCTGGGAAAGATATATTTTAATTAAGAAACCAACAATTTCTGAAATAAAAAGTAGGTAATTCACTCGATGTACTATATTTTGGATATTTTAAAATTCGGACATAGGGATATTTATGTGTTGATGTGTTGTTGATAGTTAGGAACAATATGGTTTCACTTCTTTATATTGTATTATTTCAGACAACAATAATGGAAGGTGGTAATTATCATGGGCCTTTCTATCAAGTAATAGGTGTGAAAGACATTCATTTAATTGAACCTGGAAATCAACCACCTCAGCTAAGAGACAATATTTTAACAATAGGTGTTGTTTTAGAAAGTGTGAAATTGGCTAATAAACAGAAATTAAAGTCATCCAAAGTATATATGTAAATGGGTGTGTGCAATTAAGTCAAGCTTGATTGGGTGTCACCCTGAATTTTCAAGAACACGAATTTGTAGAGCTGTGAAGGCAAAAAAAAAACAGTTGGACTAAAAGAAGAAGTCTAAAAAGTATGCCTTTGGATTATTTGTGGTTTATTATTAATATAATAATTNGTAGTGGCACGAAACGACCATCACCCTCTATATTAACTGAGAAAATATAAAAACAAGAACGAACCATTTTCAAGTTGAGGAGGAAACACGTCATACGTTCCATAGATATCGTTCTTCAGCGTGTTTGTCAGTGTCGTCAGCTCACTCATGTAGCTGCACAGGTGACTCGCATCAAACGCTGTCTTCTCCAACAACACCACGGCATCCTCGCCATCGATCTGACCGTGTATTGTGGCTGTTTTACACCTGGGATTCTCAGCAATTATTCTGTTAATTTTGAAATCTTTAAAATTCTTTAAAACCGGCGGACATTTATTTACAAATTCGTCGGCAGTTTCTGATTTTCTTTTTTTATTAGGCAAATCGCCGTCACCATCCATTTTAGTTTCCCGTTTTAACTCCAATTTGAAGATTACATGTGTGGGTCAAGATGGCCCAAGCCGGTAACAGTCCATGTTGCTGAAACAAAACAACACCTTGTGAAATGATACTCTTACAAGCGAAACAACACACGAACGCAACGCAATTATGTTCATATGCAATCTACTGTACAAAGTTGTCTTTCGTTCATGGCTCGCTTACATAAAACAGAGTCTTGTCTCGTTTGCTTTTGCGGTGGGAGGCTCGGGGACGGGGTCGGGAGTGCGGGCGAGCTGGGTCGGCGGGGATGCGCTTGTGGGCTGAGGGAGGGGCGCGTTCTGCGCGCTGGGAAATTAATCGGGACGAAATCGACTTTTACGAACAGGTGGACTACCTCCTCAATTTTCACTCCAGAAAAATATCAACAATCACGTGCAATCTATACACTGAGCACGTAAAAGAACCAAGGGATCTATTCGCAAAGAGCTAGGGTATCGCACCCGGATTCCTTGTATCTCAAACAATGTCTCTTATAACCGCTTTCTCTTCAGCAAAACCAAAAGGATCCCATTGGAAATAAGTGCTTGCACTTTCATGGGTTATCCTTGACTGCAAGGTCAAAAAAAATCCACAAACACATACCTCATCACGGCACAGAAACATAGCAATACAATTTTTGGGCATCTACATTACAAATTACTACAAGCATGAAAGGCTATTATTGATTAAAATAATATTTCATGGCTCCGTTATTTTCCTGAATCTAAATAACTCATCTGATGAGCCACAGATATGAATGGCTACCAGTGCACATTAAGGTTTCATTGGCCACCGCGCTCTGGTTCTTTTCTCAAAATTATATCTTTGGCGAATACAGGGCAGCCGGGGTAAATTCGACCTACTTTGTCTCAAAATTTAAAAGAAAATCCCCTGAAATGTCACAGAGGCAGGTCCGCACATACAAGCAGTCGTGAAGACACAGCAGGACCTGTAAATAAAGTCTGACTTACACTCACACAAACCTCCATACTTTGCACTGACCGTTCCATGGCGGTACCCCAGCCTTCATCTTGATTTTATGATATATATATCGTATTGTATTTATTGTCTTTTATTGTGTGCATTAAGGCAATTGTTAATTTGCTTTAAACAAAAGACTAGCGGACAATGATTTATTTCCTGATAATGTTTTTGAATATTTACTATTTCTATATTTTTATTAAATACAACAACAGTTTGACTTGAGCTGTATGGATGCAGTAAAACTTCCCTTACATTTTTTCGATGTTGTCACATTTCAGGCTTGAGAGGCAGAGGAAATTTTGTTTGGTGAGTGCAACCTGATGAAGACCTTTCTTATACGTAGATTGTTATGCATGTTCTATAAGCACACTGCTAACTTTATAGTTTATAATAATAGTGCGGATTCTTTCAAATACCGGGTACGTTAAATATTTGCAAACCAGCATTATCCGTGTCGTACTATGTTTCAGTAAATTTTAGGCATTGTAAATTAATGGAACTGCAAGATCGGTGCAAGCAAGATTAGTGGTTTCGAATGAAATTCTCTATTAATATTACTAAAATCTACACATTCTCATTTCACCCTTTATTATTCCGATAACTATTCAATTACCGAACGATAATAGACAACTTCTTTGTTCTAAACCAAATGTTAAAATAAAATGCTTTGTGAACCCTCTGTTCGTATTTCGAATTATTGAACATGTGATAGGTATCCGTTCATTAACACGTGCAACTCCTGGAAGTTTTTATGCTGTTTAATTGTTATATACTAAATCCCGTGTTATATCATCAGTAAATAACCGTTAATTTCCTGTCAAAACAACAAGTTATGTTTCATGAACATATGTACATATATACAATGTATAAATATATATCTGTTTCTTATATTTAAATTCAACCCGCTGATCAATTGATGTTTAGAATACGACGAATGGTAAATATCAAGTCAAAGCTATATGTGTTGCCGATCATGAATTTTACAAAAAAAACTTATAAAATCGTCAAGATTATAATCACGACACTGCATTGTGTCCTTATTACGTTCGACCCCGTCAGTAAGTCGATGGTATGCAGACACATAAAGACACTAATTGCGATGGTATAATGTGATGTAATATGCGATTTTTTTCTTCTGCATTTTGCTTGTATAAATTTATGCCAAAATTGTATTCCTGCATTAATCGTTTTTAAAATAAATCTTTAATAATACTTTCTAAGTTCTTAAAGTGTAATATAAGGTGTGGATTTTTAGAATGAAATACATTATCCCCTGGCGGAAGACTTACACTGTGCACATGAGACATGCAAATGGGCATGCGAAGAACACAATATTTCGGATGTCCATCCATGCCACCGTACAATGCAATATCAATAATTTTTTACATTCGACCTGAATCCGTGGTAAAGAGATCAAACATGTTAAGTTATACGGTGTTTATAACGCTTTTCAATTAATCTGATTTGAACATTTTTTATTAGAAAATGGACAAAAGCATAGCATTTCGGAAAAGTTTTTCGTATTTTTACTTGCTTTTCAAATCCAAGGAACAAAGCTTGTTTATTCTTTCCCAATCGTAAAGCATGAAAAGTGTTTATTGTCGAAAAAAATCGCAAAATTACAAAATGAGCATTTTATTATAAAATGTCTTAACATAACTTATCGGGATTCAATATTGATACACCCCAGGGGTGACAGTAACACTTACCCAAAGACCTATCAATATACATAATTATGTATATTGATAGGTCTTTGACTTACCTTTTCTCATGGACTGTGAAGTTGTTCATACTGGTGATATTATGTAACTACATAATTATATAAATCAATTGACATATTTTCACAACTGAGTGTATATAATTTAAACATCACCAGAACTTTCATCTAGATGATAGCCATCCATGTCATAGAATTTCTTTTCCTTGTAGTACATTCCAATATTTTACAGTTTCTGCCAGCTTACCTATTTAATTACTTCAAGTGGCACATTGTAATGTTAGTAGCCATTTGTTTTATTGAATTCTGGGAAATCCCCTTTCCTGAAAGTCACTTTTAGAGTTCAACTTCGTTGTTGCAGCAAGATGTATCACATCAAAGTAAATCCATTTTTAATACTTTGTAATTTTCATTGTTTTTCTAAATAAGGCGCCAATATGTCTTATTGTTATGATGTTTGGTAAATGACATCATGAAACGTTCCAATTTCGTGGTCATTATTTTTGGTCAGTCACGTGTCTGACCATTGGTCACTGGTGCCCAGAATTCTGGTCATTATTGATCAAAATCTCAGTCACTGACCAATATTTGTCATGACTATTGAACAATAAGTCAAAATAGTCGACAGCTGAGCTAAAGTCAAGATCAAGAATAGACGTAGTTCTTGTCATCCATTTTTTCGAAGTAAATTCCTTTCAGTCATAATCACATACGTTTTATAGTAATAATCCATTGATATGAAGTTTTACATTAAGTTACACTGCTTTTGGAAGCGTTTTTAACACTTGTATTATATTATTNGGTAAGCAATGTAGAGTTGTATAGTTATTATTATTGCATAATTTCATGTATATATTACCATTCAAGAAGGTAATTAACTTTGTATCCTGAATGAACATGATTAATCACAACTGAGACGTTTACTTGTTTCTATACAAGTATCTAGCACACTGGTTTTGTACACTTTTAAGTAAATTTTCGGATATTGTTTACTGCTCGGTATTAAAAATTTACTGTTCAATATGTAGTTAATTTAGTATGTACAATCAATATTAATAATCAAACATTTCCGTATATCGCTCATTCAATCCAGTGGAAATTTGTCATGGCCAGCAAAGAGTTAACTCGGTAAAAAAAAATAAGGCGTAACCAACCGAAGCTTTTTCTGGGTACCGAAAGCGATTTGTTTCCGTTTCTATGCTGAGTTTTTAAAACCATTATTTATAAAATAAAAATACAAATCAGATAAATAATGTTGGAAACAGATTGGAAAGATGTCTGTCAATTAAAGTTTTTATCAAGTAAAACACGCCATGACCATCCTACTTAAAGCGAAACAAAAAGCCTGTTTCATCAAAAAGGTAACGAACACACGTTTGGCCGATCGACCTTCCCCATTTGTATGATTCGTTAGATTACACGAGCATCATTTCTTGCTTTAACAGCATAGTACTGCTTTATTCAGCTACACACAGAGAAATCGAATATATGCCCTTCATTACATATGCCCAGTCGATAGTTTTAGCGCTTTACGCCATCCCCAAGACATATACCCACCGGACATGCACCATCCCGCAGACGCAAAAAATCCTCCAGCGCCGTGATATTAGCAAGTAAATAGTAGATAACTATAATGTGTGCTCCAAATTTTTGGTAAAATCAATGTTTTACCTTTATACACAACAAAATATGATGATTTTTTTGCAAACTAAGAGAGTAAAAATTCATTTATGAATTTCAGCCATTTAACTTAGGCCCAGATGTTTGATACGTAAACATAATACATATTTCGTTAAAGTAGATATATTTAAATTTGAAAAAGTTGTTGTACAGTTGTACATGTCTATTTCTAATACAAACATATAAGGAAAACGCACACGGTGTGAAATATGAATAGAAACGCATGCGATATGTAAGGGAAGTACAGACGCAAAGACATCACCCAGCGCCGTGATATTAGCAAGGAAAGAATAAATAACACTTATTTTTGCACGTAAATTTTTGTTTGTTTAATGTGTATTTTTTGTTACACAACAACCATATTATTTTTCGTTTGCAAATAAAGAGAGTAAATAGTCAAATGTATGATATGAAAAGTAGAAAAATACATACGATATGTAAAAAGAAGGAGAACGCAGACGCAAAGAAATCACACATCACCGTGAAATAAGCAAGAAAATAATAACTCGCATTAATTTTAGCAAATAATTTTTCTGTGTTTAATGTGTATTATTGGTAAAACAACAAAACTATAATGATTTATTTGCAAATAAACAGTCTATTTATTAATTTATGAATATTCGTGAATTGAATACGGCCCAGATGTTTTAAACGTAAAAATAATTAAGATTTTCTTAATGTAGATATCTTAAATATTTGACAAATGTGTCATTTCATATAAAACACGGACTTTCATATATATTTTTTCTATTGCTTAATTGTATACCTCTTTTAAACACAAACACACACAAACGAAGCATAACATCCGTAAAATATTACACGCGAACTTGTAAACGTTCACCCGTTTTAAATTTTTAAAAAAAATCAAAACTATCGGTAAGATCGAAAATATATGCTTATATGTTTTCATAAAATGTAAGATTAACAAGTGTTGGGCAACGTATCAATGTTTTACTAATGATTTAATGCCATTTTATGAAACCAGTATCCGTCTGCGTTTTCCTTCTTTGTTAATATCGTATACATTTTCCAACGTTATCTGTATCGTCCTCATGTTCTCGTCTGCATCTTAGCCAGCGCCCGCCACGTGTCAATGAGGATGTGTTTTATTGGAAAATGCCTATTTTTAGTTTGGGCGGCGGTAAACCATCGTTCATGTGTTAAAATATGAGCAGGATATTGCACATATACATTGATTATGTACAGGTGCACGATTCTAAAGTGCATTTCGTTTTTGGATTTATCGGTACAACGGATATCGCTTTGGAGTGAGTGAATCATCACCTATAAGCGAAAATCGGAATGTGTACCCTACAAAACATGAAACTGGCAGTTATTGGACTCTTAAGTTTGTATAAACCAGTGTTGATCGATAATCTATATTTTAAATTCCATTAAAAAAGAGAATGATGTATGTTGATGTCGAAAGGCTCAGTAAACGCTACTAAGGTTACTTACCACCAAGACAAGACAATATAAAGCGTATTCCTATGGATAAAAATCAAATTGAGTGCCATTTGTTTTTTAGTTTTTTTTTCCTATTTCGCAAAGCTAGTAACACGCTTATTTAATATACAAAGTGCATACCAGGATGTGGTGCATATGTTAAACATTCGGCAATTGTAAACATTACTGAAATGGATTAACGCATTGATAAAAACTCGTTGCACTTACACAACTTAACAACTGTTTAATAACATGTAGTGTGTTATAAATGCTTTAGTTTGTTAACATAATCATGGCGGACTTAAAAAGATTTGTACTAAAAATAGTCTACTTCTATTGTGTACTATGTTCATGTATAACGGGCGCATTTATCGGTGTTCGCCCTGGGATAAACTTCTTACTGGATATGTTCGTACGAGAGATTGACCTTGTCGGTGGAGGTGTAAGCCTCTACCACGGGAACTTCAGAGGAGCTTCAATAGAAAAGTTCTGTAGAATGGAGAGAGTTAAGGAAAATCGTAACCAAACAGTTTTAAACAGCAATGGGATGAATGTAATCATCAGTTGCATATCAAATTACGACGTTGGTATGTAATGCATATTTATAATAGTTATGAGTAAATTTATTATTTTCCATTCTCAAAATTCTTGGAAATCACCATATCGTCATCATCACCATCGTCATCATCACCATCAGCATACGTATCATCATTATCCTTGTTAGTTTAACCAAACTTCTTTTCTTATCAATTATTAAACAATGACAAAATAAGGCATGTGTGTTTGTATTTGACAGGGTTTTATACACATAAATGCAAAAACAATTCATCTGCCGCTCTATTGTGTTAATGTGCAACGGTAATCAACCTTCATGGCACCGCTCAGTTGAAACATTTTTAGGGCATCCGTAAACGTTGCGCAATCCTCCTTCAGCAATCGAACCGGATCGGGTTTGGGTCCCATCTGACATGAACTAGTAACTGAACTGAAAATAAACTTAAACGCAACTTCAGTGAAAATCAACACTTAAGTATATGTGGTCGATTATTTTAACAAACGAACATTTATCATCATTTTCTTTCTTATTCTCTACATCATATCCCCGTCAAATACACACTTCGAATGGCGAATCAATAGATTTTCTACGCGTATACATGTCAAAACGAGAAACCCGTGCATTTTTTTCGCTCTTAACCATTACCGTACTGTCGCTGCTAAATAACACGTACAATACCAACATTATATATTGATATTTTATAGTAAAAATCTTTATTCAATCTACGATTTAGAGGCAACTAAATGTAGGTCTATAACAAGAACAAAAATTTGTTAAAATGCAGATACATATTTTTTGCCATTAAATTAAACTTAAAATATAATTATGTGAATGTTTTGTTAACAAGCAATTTTAGTTTAGCGTTTTTTCAGATTACCCAGCGGTAGCTAAAGTGATTTATTGGACTAACTTGTTCTCGGGGCTACTCTCCTACCTACACCTCTACTACCTATTCAGCGGTGCCGTCCTTATGAAGAACGAGGAAGTTGCTTTAATGCTCTTTGTTGTTTCTGGTATGACGAACTTTGTATGTTGTTTATTCAATATGAAGCATACCATTCAATGTTAGTAAGCTTCTTTTATATGAAGTATTTAATAATAGTTATCGAGTGACACTAGAACTTATCCTTCTACCAAGAAGTGAGAAACTATTTTAAAATTTGAAAATCAATTCAAACTTTAATATAACACTTAACAAATTGTGAATTACTTGTTGGTTAACTTTGAACTAGCTGATTTTCCTTTTCCCAGTGGCAGAGTAAATGTTCATGTACATGCATTTAAAGGGACTGTAAACCACGAATGACAAAAAAATAAAAGTTCTAAAATACCGTATTTTTTTACAATTATTAGTTTATATTGATTTAAATATCAATATAAACTAATAATTGTAAAAAAAAATACGGTATTTTAGAACTTTTCTTTTTTCGTCATTCGTGGTTTACAGTCCCTTTAATACTGACAATCCACAAAGAATGCTAAACAAGTGACATAATTTGCCATATGTTATTTTCACTGTAGCCAAATTATGTATGAATATAAGCCGAATATAACTATTTTCTCACAAACCAATGATACCATTCACGAAAAATTAATCCCCAAATACAGGATGGAAAGGAACATAGTAAGCACAAAGTTCAACACGGATTTCTCAATAAGATATTTCTGTCTGCTTTGTTTCAGAAATTTTAATGTTCACAAATTATATCCTCTTTGCCACTCTTGTCGGCGCTGCTGTGGGGTTTACAGTACAAGATCTCACCGTAACGTTTTTCGTATGCGCAAGCTATTCTGCAATATGTACGGCGATTGCAATATGTAATGCGATTATTATTGGGTGTTGCATACATTACCAAAAAAGTAAGTCAGTGATTATGTTATGATAGTATGTTGATTGAAATAAATACAAACCACTTTGTCGACTATTGCTGTGTTTGAATTGTGTTTTCTATTCTGTGATTTTTTTTTATTATCTCGTTTTAGGCAGGATACCACCTTTTAAACTGGTTTGCGTGAAATATAAGAAAGTATGTAGGAAAGACCCCGTTATAAGAGAAAACGTAATTAAGACGAACAATACAATTTTAACTGCAAATAATACAGACAATCGGAAAATAATTCATAGAATTTGCAGTATAATATATTCACATTGGAATAAAGATAAAAATAAAGTTGGCATCGGAAAGGACGCTAAAGGTCTCAGTCATACGGGAATACAAGTTGAAAAGGTAACAACTGTTGCCAATAGTTACCTTCTTGGCACATACAATATTGTGAGAAAAAGACTCGCTCAGTTTGCAGCATCCGTTGATGGTGGACGGCTTAAAGGAATCAATGAATACCCCGGAATAAGAAATGATATCGAAGCAATAATATTACCACCTACATTCGGCAATACAGAAGTAGATCATTCTATAAATGAAATGTACCTATTTCATGGAACTAACCTCGCAACAGCTGATCTTATTGCAGAAGAAGGATTCGATGTCAACAAATGTCGGCGCGTCATGTTGGGTAGGGGTATCTATTTCACTGACAGTGTTGTTAAAGCGGATCAATACGTAGTTCCAGGTTGGTATTATGTTACAAGAATGCATAGTGTCACTTCCAAAAATATATAAAAGCGTTTGTCATTGTATATATATTAAAATATTATAATAAGTGTTTCAGTGAAAAATGTTATATTATTCCTTACAAAAAAAACAGCAGTGAAACAATTAGTGAAAAAATGAGTGAAAATTATTTTAAATTCTCACTATAGCGAAAATATAACACGAATGTACCTATACACAATATCGGTCTACCAGGGACAGTTTATTCTTTAAACAAATACATTTACATTTATGTAGAATATTTACAAACATGTGGTCACCAACGATACATAAACTGGATTGTGAAATACAATTTGATAAAGTATCCTCAATGTTGTCCTTTACAATATGAAACTGTTAATATGGTTTTGCTTTTTTTCCAGATGAAACAGGGACATGTTGCATAATTGTGGCTCGAGTCTTGCTTGGCGATTTTGTTATATCTTTTGATAGAAGAAATATCCAGTCATCAGCGAAACAGCCTCCATGCAAGAAATGCATGACAGAATGTACGAAAAAGCACAAGAACGATAAACCAACGTTTGATGCGGTGGTGTTTATGGGTGGATTGTTTAGGGAATTCGTTGTCTTTGATAACTGGCAAGCATATCCGGAGTACATAATTTACTATAAACGAGTAAACATGTAACAGCTTGCATCCTCATAATATAACATATATATATATATTCTTATCTCATGCTAAAGCAAAATATTATTTTTCTTTGTTATAAGTGAAAATACTTCAAGTCGTATATGCTTATACTTTTCAAAGGTATATTAATAAAGTACATGCTGTGAGTGAAAGTGATTAAAATAGACTAAAATAAACTGAATAATGGTCAAATATGAACTTTAGCGACAATGTTCCCAGTTTAACATATTTAAGATTTTACTGAAAAGCATCTCTGCAATTATGGACTACTGTGGTTCCAATTTGGCAATTTAACAAGCTAATTATAGTAAAGTTAAAACGTAAAAATCAAGCGAACAACAGTGGGTTATAGCTTACATTTCACTCAATTACCAAGTATTTAAATGAAGAATATTGTACGTTGATAGTCCTTTTAAAACTGTATCAAAGCTCGTTTAAGTTTGCTACTAAGTAATACAATTAACTTTTTTTTACACACACACAAAACAATATACTCTGCAGCTCGTTATTTTTATTTGTATTTGTAAGTTATTTTTCATAACTAGAGTGTGCGACATAGAATACAAATTTATTAAAGCATATTTCATATTTCTGCGATCACACGGTCCGGTGTGACTGGTCAATAAAATATGTGATTATTCACCAACGAGAGGTTAACGAGGTCAATTGCAGGTTGATTGG
The DNA here is from genome assembly GCA_007657795.1 of Dreissena rostriformis. Lineage (NCBI taxonomy): Eukaryota > Metazoa > Mollusca > Bivalvia > Myida > Dreissenidae > Dreissena > Dreissena rostriformis. The sequence continues at coordinate 13,106 of VMBQ01008633.1, forward strand.
TATATTGGTATTGGTATTTTTTTCATTAAATATTTAAATACATGTACTTCAGAACAATGCTTAAAGATAGTATCGATGTTTTGATAATTTGCTTTGAAAGTTGTCCTTTTACACCCTTATTGCGGCTTATCCTGAATTGCACAGGGAGGTTATGTATGTTTTGTATAAGGTGCTATGTCTCTGAAGCTTTTTATCAAATACGAGATGTTTTCGATACTCGTTTTTTTTTCTTTATTCCATCGTGCCTCAGAAAATTACAAATGAGATGTTCTGATTTGTATCCAACCATTGAGTAGTTAAATGGTAATTATATTTAAACGTATTCTTTTGTATTGATATTTAATTTGAATCTTGATGCTATGAGGCTAGTTTGTATTTACACTGAACTGTGTTGTAAACAATTCTATGTAAAATTTGAGGTTTGGAGCCCAAAACAGTAGTTTTTTTGCATTGACCATTCCAATGCGATGACCCCAGATTTATTCATTGTCCGTGTTTTTGTCGGCTGTGCTGTTGATGTGTACATATGAAATGTAAGTGAATAGCTCTGGGCTAAGTGTGAGGTTAGGAGCTCCATAAAACCGGTTTAAACCCCCAATGATTTGCATTGACTTTTCCAATTATGTGTGTGTGTGTGTGTTGTGTACATGTATGTCTTAATTGTTTATTAATTGTTTATTAATTGGTGTTTGTTCTTGTTATGTCTTTTCTTCTATTTCTAACTATATGGCAATTAGTTACTTGCCTCAAATAAAGGACCTTAAAGTGATTATATGAATGATATCCTGCTGATGCAACTAGAGTTTCAGTTTGTTAATTTTTGGTCGAGTACATTTGTTTTGTGCCTACCTGTTTAGCAATTGGTTCATTGCCGTAAATAAAGGACCGTATGGTATAATAAGGTTTATTTCCTGTTGGTTCAGCTGACGTTTCACTTTGTGTATATTCGAGCATTCATTTTACATATTTTGCTGTTTGTTTGAGCCTTTATTATCACAATATAACGGTTTGACTGTAAGATAAAAAAATTCAATCCACTGTTCCAAATTGTGCATTAACCGATATCATAAACGCTTCTTACCATACTACTTTGATCAATACATCGATACACCAAGTTCCAGCACGGTAATGAATCGTGAAATCGAGTTCAACATTTAAACGATTTCGAAATCTGAAATCAAATTATATTTACATAAACTCACTTTGGAAAGCGGCTTTGACTTATTAAAATGGTTATCGTTGGACAAGGAAGAAGTGGCAATTAAAATTAAAAGTGTGTATGCAACCATGTAATTGCGATGTTATGTCTCGATGTCTAACATATTCTGATGCATTATGTAATAAAATATAGAATTTGCTTAAACTACACACTGGCTATACATAATAAAAGATAATAGGTCGAAAAATGCATAAAACGAAAGTAAAACCGGAAATGGTATTTAAGGTTTCTTTCTATTATTATCAAACAATATTTGCCGTTTTCAGAGAATGATACGTACCTTGATCGCTGAACCAAAAGAAAGAGAATTATTGGATATTTAGGATGTTAGAGAATATATGTTTTTAAAACCAATGAAATGTAAGCAGGTAATCAAATCATCATGTACCAAGTTTTGCTTGGTTAAAAATCTTCCAATGGATGCGTACTCATTAATTGAGGTCTTCACTCTCTCATAAAGAAAAAAAGTGATTGTAAATAAGAGCACTTAGATCGTGTATCTTGTATTTAATGCTATCGAACTCGTACGCAAATACAACACACGGACTAATATAAGACATTTTGCAGGGTCAACTAAATTATCTAGAGCAGCGGCAACAATACTTGAATACAAAATGCAGAATAAAAAGAAGGAGAAGAAATATAAGAGGAAAAAGTTATAATCTACTACATAAAACCAATAATAAGATACCATCCTGGTACCTTGGCATACTGTAACGTGTAAATCTGAATGTAAATACAAGGAACAACATAAAATACGTAAACCAACAACATTAACTTCGGCAAAAAATCAAACAACGCAATACAAATAACTACTTAACAATATAATAAGCAAGATCACGAAAACAGGGTATAAACAAACAACATAAACTAATATACCCAATAAAAACAGCAATAACTCTATAAACAGCAACACATATACATCAACAAACCAAAACAAGACACCGCCATAAAGTTATACTATTTACATAGCTACGTCAACACCAGCAACAATAACACCTACTGGTACTACCACTAGAATTACTACTTCTACTGCAAAAACAACAACAACAACAAATACTACTACTACCACCACCACCACCATCATCATCACCACCATCATCATCAACAGCACCACCACATCTTTCATTATCATCATCGTCGTCATCGTTGCCATCATCATCAACATCATAATCCTCATCGCCCTCATCATCATCATCATCATCATCATCATAATCCTCATCGTCATCATCATAGTCATAGTCATCATCATTATCAGCATTATAACATCTTTAACAATACCATTAAAAGTGTAATCTTCATTGCAGACCAATCACCATCGCCATCATCATCATTATCATCATTATCATCGTCACATCATTGTCATGATCATCATTATCTTATTCGATGCAATAAAACTCACCATCATCATAATCATCTTTTAATTAGTCGATAAATTTAACAGAGTAGTTAATACATTGGTAACGGAGATATCGCGCAATCTATGCAGGTGTAGATTAACTGCAATGTCTAAATATAAATCGTAAATTTAAGTTTTATATTCAAAAGTGATATTCTTTTCTTTACCGGACATGATCGATAGTTTCTATGATATCGAATTATAAATAAAAACTATCGACAACGCACCTACAATTTAAGATTAGATGACACAGTGTAGAAAAAACAAATTCAGGCAAAAAAACGCGTCTGTGTTTCTAACACATGAAATAAAATGTGCATAGCAAAATATAACGGTTGCAAACAGAAACTTAAAGATAGAGAGTTGAAAGATGTCATTAAGGACGATGCAATGTGCAATTTGAAAATTGGGATGTAATCAAATATGATCCAATTTTTGCTGGATATGTCCTTCATACATGTAAATCAGGTTAAGGTTGAGTTTTCTGCAAAATTGTTCGAAAATCGTAGCTATGCTCTATACCAGTGCTATGTGTAGCTATGCTCTATACCAGTGCTATGTGTAGCTATGCTCTATACAAGTGCTATGTGTAGCTATGCTCTATACCAGAGCTATGTGTAGCTATGCTCTATACCAGTGCTATGTGTTGAGCTATGCTCTATACCAGTGCTATGTGTAGCTATGCTCTATACCAGTGCTATGTGTTGAGCTATGCTCTATACCAGTGCTATGTGTAGCAGTGCTCTATACCAGTAGTATGTGTTGACGTTCGAAATGTCAAATTGACCTTAAATTTCTTGTCTGGGTCTTGTTTTAAACAATATGCCCAACTTAGCAATTTCATCCACGGTATTTCAATTTCCATCCATGCGGGACAAAGTAACGCACAAGTGTTAGGCGTTGGTATGCTATATGTTTCAAATATGACCTTGTACTGTGGCATTGACCTTGGACCTAGGAACTATTTGCTTGTACGTAGTTTCTGTTTCACCATGCTTGGTTAATGTTATGCTTCGAACAATTTGTTTGGAGTTTCTTTGTATATTTGAAATTGAACTGTGATCTTGACCTAGAAACAGGGTACGTGGATCTTGCGGCAGTTGCACAACCTTTGCCAATTAAAGCAAGTTATCGTTTTAACAAGAAACATGTTAACATCACAAACATTAATTTAAATTAGCTATATTAAATGAAATTAAATTAGCTTACTTAAGCTACCAACTTAAAACATTTCAGAACAATATCTCAAAATATATCTGTTATGCAGAAAGCGTGTATTTTTTAGGAACAGTTAATTGGACCTTTACACAAATTGTCCCGACTTCGTATCCCTTATTACTTAATCAAATAATCAGTTGTATTTACATTCAGATTTACACGTAGCCCGATGGATAATAGAGAAAGGATACATTAAATGTCGCTGCAGCTGTGCAGTGTAATTAAAAATAGACCCCTGTCCTGCGAAAACAGAAAATTGTTAAAATCGTAATGTCGTAAGTGTATTCAAGTGTATTTTACAGACCAGAACTTTGTTCGTAATAGGCTGAGATCTCATGAGAACAAATTTCCTAAGCAAGTTTTAGAATGATATGATAACAGATGCTGCTATAAGTGTTAACAATATTTCACTATAGCCGCATAAGGAAAACTGTTGCACCCCTGGCGGCCATTTTTTCTTCATGAGACCTGATTTTTTTTAAACTGAGCTGATATGTCATCATGGTCATTATAACGAATGTTTTGGGCAAGCTTCATGATGATTGGTAAACAAAAAGTGTGAATTCTAGCGAGCTCACATGAATTCACTAAAGCCATTTAAGATACCATTTTGTACGTCAGTTGAGATATCAAGATCTTCTGGGCATAATAATTGGGCAAAAATGTGCTTTTAGATTTTTTACAAGCTTGCTACATGAAGCCATATAAGGAAAACTACCAACCCTCTGTTTTTCAACATACTATAACCATTTTTGAACTTGGCAGAAACATCAAACAAAATGTTCTGAGCAAGTTTCATGATCACTAGGCAAAAATATGGCTTCAAGATTGTTCATAAACTATTGTGCTTTAGCTTTTAGCTTTAATTATAAAACCTCCACATAAGAACTATATGCTTAGGCGAGCTTATAACTCGACTTTTAACTTTTGCACTTACCCTCTAACAAATGTTTTATTAAAAGTACAGCCCTAAATTTCAGTTTCTGTGAATTTTTTACTTAATTTTGATTGTGATCTACATTTACATTTTAGTGATGATTTTAAATAAATATTTTGTTCCCTGAAGGTAACTCTTGCCGTAACACGAAAACAAACCATAAATGTATGTAGATTAATTGAGTATTGATGGGCCTTATCAAATCCAACAGCATACACAGAACGTTCTTCAAACATGTTAAGACTATTTCAAACTGTAAACAGTGTTATGTGTTTGCTAATAAACTTATTGATAACAGTACGATATGGGAACTTGAAACAACTTAAGTAGGAAAAACACACTGTCACATTACCAGATAACGCCTCACATGGGTCACTATGATACAATTTCAACTTTTAAGTTAACAATAGAAGAAGCAAAAATGGCTTCCAATTTGGAGAGTTCAATTCATAGAGGATCAGACTTGTTCTTTGACTTTCTTGTTTCACCTGTCAGGAAAATGATCATAGAGGCTGGATTTTTCTGTGAGGAATGTTCTAGATTTTTCTGTGGCAAATGTGTAGAGCACTATAACTATCGTTATATGAAGCATGCAATTTTGGGGAAGAAAAACATCAGCCAGTGGCCTGATAATAATGTGGCTGAACGAGAGCAATGCCAGGTGCACAAAACAAAACTGACCGGATTCTGTGAGGACCACGGTCAGCTGATACGCCATGCCTGCCATGTCCACAATCATCAGTAAGTACACGTGCACCTTTTGTGAACATGTCTAAACCAACGTATGACCATCCTTCATATCTCTACCGATTGTGTGTACATTACAGAGGACGCTCACCTGATACCTTTTTTTCAACTGTCAAACGTTACTTCCTAAAATTCAAATAAAAAGGATCACAAAAACAAGCGGGGAAAAGCATCCCTCGCATCAATATTAGGAACAATAGTATAGCGCAAAAATGTAATACTAGCAGAATGTGGACATGTAAGCATATACTTAAAAAGCGTCGCATTGACAAAATCATAGCAAAAGGATGTTTATAAAACAATTATGTTCCCAACGTGCAGCCATTAAAACAGTTATAATATATATGTATTTGTTTTAACTTTTACCAACAACTCGCTGACCTGAAATCCAATAGGCTTCTTTCTTTTCTCACAAGTGACCAATATACTCACTTGGATATTCTCAGGTCAAAGTATTCTCTGCATATTTCTGTTAACAACCACTTCTAACATTTAGTAGTTTTAAACAAAATTTTATTTTCTGCAAACCATGGTTTAAAGGTATTTATTCAGGTAAAACAGGGTAATAACACTTGCGAAAATTGTGTGAAAACCAATTTTCTTTGACAAGCTTCTGTGAATTCGACTTTTGACCTGTTAACCTCAAAGTCGATAGGCGTCTTACTTTCCTCTCAAGTAATCATTATAACAATGTGCATGGTTGTAGGTCAAAGCATTTTGTAAATATATTGCGGAAACTAATTGTCTATGGACCCTAAATACCAACCTACTGAACGACGGACAAGTGCAAAGCAATATACACCGCTTCATCAACGATGCGAATGAATATTCGTCTCTATGACCAATTGTGATTTAAAATCCATAATCTACCACAACCAACCACTATCCTCTGTATAAAGACATGCAAGTGAAATATCAATGTTCCCTTCTGGTCTGAATTACAATGTTAGAATTTCAGTGTAAAAATAGTTATGTTGGAAGTTAAATTCACCTTCTTAAGTTTAAAAAATACTGCAAAAATGTATGTTTTTATAAATATTTTATGTGACAAAATAATATGATTTAAAATAAATTGTGTATCTTAGAATATTATTAAGGCTTGGCAAAACACATACTTGAAATTAAGTGTTTTTTTGCAGGAAATGCAGTCATGTGGTCCTAAAAGCTGACAAAGTAAAAGAGCTCCATCAAAAAGAAAGGAGACTTTAATCAGTTGTCAGCAACTGCTGATACACAACACCAGCAATTGATACGTAAGAAAGATAACTTTGAAGAAAATATAAAGTCTCTTGAGAAATCTTACACGAAAATTCTGGAACAAATCAATTCTTTACGAAGGGCAATTAATGATTCTTTGGATCTGCTGGAGAAGATACTAAGAAGGAATTGGACACAGTTCTAGTGTCCATGAGGGCATGTATTTACAGTGACATCGAAAACTGTGAGTCCATCAAAAATATAACATGCTGGAAAGAAGATTGGCTGAGAACAGACAAAAAGGAAGCCCTGAGTTTATAGTATAGAAAATGCCTTGACCTTTCCCTCAAGGTAGAAGCAGTTTTAAAAGAAATGACAACAAAGAATGAGAGGACGCTTACATTTAATCCTGATACAACCATCCAAAAAACCTTGTCTACTCTCTCAGGATTGGGACGGATACTGAGCGCATACAATTACAAACAATACCAACCTGCTAAAACAACACAGAACCCAGTTACCAGACAGAATAAACCTAAAGCACCCAGACAGTATAATTCTGGAAATAAAACAACTCCAGAATTCAAGGTTAAAAAGTCCAATCTAGAATCCAGTTCATCTAGAAAGTATAGCCCTGGAAACCAAACAAGTGATCTGACAAAGTCAGGTCTGGTGTCTGATACAGTATCCAGTTCATCACACCAGCAACTGGTCCAGAGATATCAACTAGATGCAGTAGGCACCCCCGATCTTATCATAAAAGTGAAGAGTAGTAAGAAATATAGTGAACAGATAGAGAGCGATTCCGTAGCATCCAGTGGTGTATCAGGTATCTGTGAGACAGCTGCTGGAGAACTCCTCATCATAGACATGTTTAACAACAAAGTAAAGCTGCTGGATCAGACCTACAAGGGGATGGACCACTGTGACTTGCCCAGTGCACCATACTCCATATGCAGCATTGACTCCAGTCAGGTGGCTGTTGCTTCGACTGACTATGAGGTCCATTTCATCAGAGTGACCAATGGCCAGTTGGTAAAGGACAGGACACTGAAGCTCCAACATGACTGCAGGAGTATTGCCCATAACCATGGTAACCTGTATATTTCAGGTAGTAATGCTCTGTATCACTATACTGTTGATGGAAGACTAGTGAGCAAGATGTATAAGGATACAGATTGGCATGAAGGTACTAATTATCACCAGCACTATTCTAATTTTCTAAATTTTTAAGACCCATGCCTCTACTGTCTTTGAAATCGCTAATTAATAAGCTAAATATACCAATAATCTAATCTAACAATCTTTTGTAAATAATAAGCTGAACATGTTGAACAAAATGCCAAAATTTACTTTTTATGTATATTTACATATATAGATGAATTGAAAATCAAACAAGTGATGTGTTTGAGAAACATTATGTTTCCTTTTTAGCATTTTGACCCATATATTTGACCTTTGACTTTGAAGGATGACCTTGACCTTTCACCACTCAAAATGTGCAGCTCCATGAGATACACATGCATGCCAAATATCAAGTTGCCATCTTCAATATTGCAAAAGTTATGGCTAATGTTAAAGTTTGTGCAAACAAACAAACAAACCAACAAACAAACCAACAAACAGACAGGGCAAAAACAATATGTCCCCCAGTATAGACTGAGGGACATAAAAAGATATTTTATCAATTATCAATTATACATTGAAGTAGGGCAATGATATGTTAAATTAATATTCCCAAATTTCAACACTTAACTCATTTTTTGTTTAAAGAACCGCAATATACCATATTCACAATACAACTGGTCTTTAAATTTGAAATTTACTGTATTTTTTTACAAAAGAGTTTTTGTTAGAATAATTATCCGTGCTTATAATTTTATTATGTGATTTATGTATGTACTAAATACTATACGAAAGCTGGACTTTTTTATATTTTTTATTAAAAAGAACATAACACTTACTACTTGTTATATCCTGATCTTCGTTTTTATATATACATAACATGACATCAACACTTTCCAAACAATTACCAGCTGTGCAACGAGTTTAGATGGAGACAGGATATATGTTGCCTTCAAGACCTAAATTGACAGTATAAAGCAGCTGGTGACATTGTCCAGGGATGGCACAGTGATCCCCAAACTGACTGAACCTTTACTGGCCTCAAGAGGACGACCTGTCTCACCTGCCCTCCATGTGACAGACTCAGGGCAAGTTCTGTTATGTGGAGGCTGGACCAACACAATCATCCAGGTGGACAGAGATGGGAGGCAGATGCTGGCAGAGGTGGTCACATTAACCCAGGATCTGTCCACTACAGTAAGCACACAGGCTCACTTATTGTGGGAATGTGTCTCAATGATGACATTATAGTTTTTGAGGTACAGTGACTGTTGGAATAGGATAATGTTCATTTATAATAGTTTACATTTTCATAAATACAGTTGTCATTTAAAATAGGGTTGCAGTTTTTTATACCCTGTAGTCAAGACAAAGTGAATGTTGGAATAGGACATATTCAATATTTATGGAATTAAACTATTCCAAATTCCCATGAAAACAGTCTTTTACCACATGATATCCCAATGAGACTTAAATTGAAATATGCTCATATTATTATTTGCATTTCATACACTATTATCATATTATTAATATAAAAAATAACTTATTAGTTTAATTGAAACTAGGTTTTGAAATAATTTTGTAAGAGAGAATTATTTTTCTTATTGTTTATAAAAACTACATCATGATTTTGTTCATGATGTGCATGTTAAGTACTGTTATCAATATTTTTATGAATATTGCCTGAGTAAGTGCATAAAGTATTGTTCAAACTTATATGCATGTGATAATGATGTCAGACAATAATTATCATTTTACAAAATGACACATCAAATCACAAGAATATTGTCACAAGGACATATTTGGAACTTATTTTGTTTGGGTTATTTTTTTTATATAATTTTATATTTCAACTATCTACTGTTATTTAATTACAACTATATCTAAAGAGAAGAAAGTATTGAATGACTTGAAATGAAGATTATAAGTAAGCTGTTGTCAGTTGTTTTGTTAATCATCTTGCATTATGATCGATAGGTCATTGCCGGCTCAGGTACTACTTAAAAGTACCCTGGGTACTCTTTAAGTGTACTACAAAGTACCTGGGGTACGGTAAATAGACTAAAATGTACCTGGGGTACTGAAAATATACATATGTGTACCTCGTAGTTTGGCCGGGTGTCTTAAAGTGAATTTTCCCTGCCCGTGGTATATTGTAGTAAACCTACTGTCATACCAGAAAAACTGCGTCACCTCATTGCAGCCAGATATTTTATCGGAAAATCTTTAGACTCTCTGGAGAAATTAATGTCATTTCTTGCTTGTTCACAATGATTAAATACAGTCACACAAGAGAAACTGCCCCACCCTCTGGCAGTAATGTTTTAAACAGACTGGAACCATTTTCAAAACTCGACATGGATATCAACAGAACAAAATACTCTCTTTTGTAAGTTTAATGATGATTGGGCAAACAATCCTAATTCAAAAGTATTATTCAGTTGTTTTAAATTGCAATACTAACCTAGTTTCTGACCTCACATGACAGAGTATAGAACTCAGCTGAGAAAGATATCATATAGACAAAATGTCAAGTAAGTTGTTCTGACCAATTTTCAATATTGGCCAATAATGCAGACTCTAGAGTGTTCACAATTTAAAATGTTTAATATGCACATGCCATTGCACACAAAAAGACAATCAAAAAAGCATCCTATGATCTAATAAAAAAAAATTAATTATTTACTCTTTATATTTTTACTTAGTGAGTTTTAAAATGACTTTGATACATTACATACAAATACAGACATGCAGACAGATTGTTTGTGATCTGTTGAAACCAGCTGTGAGAATAAAACTTTGAATTCAAGTACTTAATGAGACATAAATATTTAATTTCTAGGCACATTATAATGACAAACTTTTGATAATTTAGAACATTTCCAACACAGAACCATGTATATGTACATATTGAAACCTAAAATTGATTTAGGGGGGACAACTCTACTGGAACAACACAGTAAGACAGTTAGTTATCTCTCTCGCACAAGATGATTCAACATTCAATAGGTCACCTGTAAATATTGATAGATTCAGCTTCTGAAATGACATGTATATAGACTTAAGGTCAAATACATGTAAGTTTCAAATAAAACAGTTCTGGTTGTTTTACTAGTTTTAGCACAATGTGATTTATTATGATGATTATTTGGATAACAATTGTGATAATACCAGTAATCTGAAGTAATGGGAATATTTAATTTGAGTAATTCAATATCATTAGATCCTTGGGTTGTTGTTCATGTTTCTGAATCAATCACCAGTATCATTATAATCATCATCACCATGATCCTCACCATCATCATCATCATCACCATCACCATCATCACCACCATCATCATCATCATCATCACCACCATCATCACCATGATCATCACCATCATCAACATCATCATCACCATGATCATCATCATCATTTCCATCATCATCACCATGATCATCACCATCATCATCACCACCATCATCATCACCATCATCATCATCACCATCATCATCATCATCACCATCATCATCATCATCATCATCACCGTCATCATCACCATCATCATCATCATCACCATCATCATCATCACCATCATCATCACCATCACCATCATCATCACCATCATCATCATCACCATCATCATCATCATCATCATCATCACCATCATCATCACCATCATCATCACCATCATCATCACCATCATCATCACCATCATCTTCATCATCATCACCATGATCATCACCATCATCATATATACCACTATCATCATCATCATCACCATGAATACCACTATCATCATCATGATCATCACCATCATCATCATCGTCACCATGATCATCTTCACCATGATCTTCACCATGATCATCACCATCATCATCACCATGATCATCACCATGATCACCATCATCATCACCATGATCATCACCATGATCATCATCATCATCACCACCATCATCACCATGATCACCATCATCATCACCATGATCATCACCATGATCATCATCATCATCACCATGAATACCACCATCATCATCATCATTATAATCATCATCATCATCAAAAACAACTTCAACATTGCACATCATAGATCATAAGTTTAATAGTTGTAATTATCTTCAAAGTGAAGCAAATCAACCCGTGTTAAAAGGTTTGATTTCAGCCAAATGACAAGCTAAAGTAATACATCCTGTGGCAACTATATTTTGTAACAGACGAAAACAATTTTCAAACTCAACTGAGCTATAATGAGAACAAGCATTCTGAGAAAGTTTCACGAAGATTGGGCAAAACATTTGACTTCTTTAGTGTTAATAAGGTTTTAACATAGCTGTATACTTCCCCACCCCCTAGTCCAACTTGTTGACGCTCTCAAATACTGAGCTACTTTTTATATGGGCAATATTTGGAACTCCAAAGAATTTAGCCCATATAAAAAGTATCTCTAAATCCTTTGCAAGTCTTATAAATAACACTACCCCACCCCCTAGCTGCCATTTTTTTCTGACAGGAACCATTTTGTAACTGGGCCTAGATATCATTAGAACAATTGTTACGGAGGCAAATGTTGATGAAAATGAACAAAAGGCAGATAACAAAAGCTCATCATGAGCAAGTTGTGCTCAGGTCTCAGGTGAGTTAAAAAGTGAGTGAAGCATCAGTAAAAAGCATAGAAAAACCAACATTTGATTTAAATAATTTCCAGTTTATTTGTAATATTAATATTATAATGATAAATACAATGTTTTACATACACATAACATAACAATAACATACTTAGTAATTTAAGATACTAGACAAGAAAGTACCCTAAACCTTAATAGCTCTTGCCAAAAAGTATTTCTACAGGTAAGAAAACATAATGAATAACCATCAGTTGCAGCTATTTTAACCTAAACATTTACCTGAATATGGTAATTATAAATAACTTCAATATGATTTTGGTACAGTTGAAAAGGAAATTGCCAGCATTGCAGAACATTTAATAATAACAGATAAATGACCTCCTCATCAATTTTCACTAACCAGAAAGTGTGACCTTGACCTTTCAGCTAGGGACACAAATGTTGCGTGTTATAGGCAGTCGATACAAGCAGATCATTTGTTGTAAATTATTATCACATTGCTTGATAAATAGCTGTTTGATGGCCATATTTGACCCATAACATCTAGGTATGACCCTGACCTTAAACTAGTGACATGTGTAGCATGCAACAAACCGTTTCCAGTAGCTGATCATTAGAGGAAAGTTATTTTGGACAGTAATACCAGTAAATTTACTAACGATTATCAAATCTACGTGGGTGAGAACATCAACCATGGTCAGCTTAAACCAATGCTTAAATTTTAAACCATACGGGCCTGTGTTAACAGGTGGAAATGAGCTGAAAAATACTTTTAAAAGATGCATGTAGGAATATATGCCTTCAGCTACCTTTTAGTAATAGCATTATTGTTATTTATTTTCAAAAGGATGTCATACTATAATCTGATTACAAAATATATTGAAACAATATTATTATTTTGTTGCACACCATAAAGGAAGTTTCTTGTAGAGACAACTGCAGTTAACATAGTGTATTAATATGAGCCACACTCTGCGAAAACCGGGCTTAACCCTTTGCATGCTGGGAAATTTGTCGTCTGCTAAAATGTTGTCTGCTAAATTTCTAAAATTAGCATTTTCCTTGATTTTTTTTCAAAGAATACTATCAGAATAGCAAACAGTTTGGATCCTGATGAGACGCCACGTTCTGTGGCGTCTCATCTGGATCCAAACTGTTTGCAAAGGCCTTCAAAATCCGTTCCAGCGCTCAAAGGGTTAATTAATTCATGTACCGGTACATAAAGTGTTGTCGCAGATTAGCTTGTGCAGTCTAAACAGGTCAATCAGGGACGACACTTTCTGCCTGAACTATTTTTTTCTCTATGACTTCCTATTAACAAAAAAAATACCATTAAAGCTGTAAGCGTCATCCCTAATTACCCTGAGCCGACTGCACAGGCCCATCTGGGACAACACATTACCAGATGCATTAAGACCGGTTTTCCCAAAGCACGGCTCATTATGTAGTAATAAAAAAAAGCTGCACAATTAAAGTTTACCGGTACACACATTCAAATCCAAATATATGTTGTATATCTGTAAAGTATTTTTTCACTTGAAAACTGCACATAAATACAGAATTCAAAAAAGGAATATGTGCATGAAGTATATTTGGCACTGACACAATGGAAACTATGACAATGAACAAATATTTTTAACACATTTGTTTTTTATGATGACAACAACAACAACCAACATTTTAACTAGATTGTACATGGTCAGGTTAAGTTGTGAAGTTATAAGGTTTTAAACTATATGTTTTAAATGAAATGAAATATATTATATATTTTTTAGGTAAACCAGTCTTTATATTTATTTGTAAACATACTTAAGTCTCATGTTAATATACATGTACAAACACATAAATAAATAAGGAGTGAACAGTACATTGGGTAAAAGTGATATAAATAATTGTTGGAGTGTATGAAAGGTAATTTTTATAAGCACATAAACAACATAAGTCACATCATCATCATCATCATCATCATCAATTATATAGCACTTTTCTGCCATAAAAATCTGCACTTTAATGTTTAAATTGCCACAAAACTGTAAACATGTCATCTCCAGCTTAGTGGCACAAAAAATGTTCAATTCATTGAAAAAAAAGACCTTAAATGTGTTGTGTAATACGCCATTTACATATTTTTCGCCATAACTACATTTCTCATAAACTTGGTCATTTAATATCATGCGAAATTTACAATAAGATTATATACATTACAATAAAGACCTAAAACAAAATTGTGTTACGCGGTACTATCATCTATTTCTCCACGACTCAACTTCAGCGCAAACTGAAAATCAGCTTCCTCCTGCTCCTTACGTGTTAAAGTCTTTTTCTTTTGACTAGAGGATTTAGAACCCGGAGATTTGGTTTTTTTTACTGGTTGGCGTTGCCGTGGACGATGATGATGATGAAAATGCCCAGGATAACTCATCATCGCTGAATGCACTGGATGTCTGCAAAGAAAAGAATCGTTCATAGTGAAATAATTGCACAAATAAGTGAATCAGCTGCACTCTGGCTAAATGGGACTTAATGCATTTGCGTAAAGTACCGTTCTAGATTAGCCTGTGCAGTCCACACAGGCTTATCAGGGACGACACCTTCGGCATTTATGGAATTTTTTGTTTAAAGGACGTCTCTTCTAAACAAAACTTCAGTCTATGTGGAAAGTGTAGTCCCTGCACTTCGTGAAGCACATTAACTCTACAAGATCAACCAATATGCCTTTGATTTTAAGTCGGAAAGCAATTTAGCCCTTATTTGGCAATAATAGGGTGGGGGGTTTATTTGAAATACATCTAGTCCAGATAAAAAAATCTGAATTCATTCATTTAATGCACTTATTTTCTTCTCTTTTGCTAAGAAATGACCATAAATCAGCTTTTCGGGTCATATTTTGCGCTTGCAGATGATATTTCATTTTTACCTATCAAAGGTAAGAAGAAATTATAGCAGCATTTTATAATATAAATTTAAAAATGCACTCAAACATGCACTTAAAAACAATTGTAATTCTGTTATTTATAATCTGACATATTAATTATGCTTCATTTTTCTCAATTTCATGGTTTATCGGCTATTTTTCCCAATTTCATGGTTTATCGTGCTTATTTTCCCAATCCAAAAGACAGTGTAGCGCCAACCTCTGCCAAACATGTACATTCTCCGGTGCCACTAAGTGAACGTAGATATCCGCAGAGGGAAAGAAAGAAAGTAGTTAAGTTATATCTATAAATCTGGTAAGTTCTTCCACTGACTAAGGACAGAAGAGCTGGCACACGCTTGTCGTTGGCTATCTCATTAGTAGCTAAAGAAACTTCAGCGAACAGTTTATATAGTATTGACAGACCTGTACGCTGGAGCGAACCTCATATCGAAAGTCAACCAGAGCCGTATTTATCTCATGCTATAAATCAAAGACACTTCATTTTCTTGGATACATTTCTACATATATTGGTGAATAAATATAAATTACTGCATCGGGGCATATTTTAAGGTTCAAATATTTCAAATGCATCTTACAATAGATGAAAATATCTCAGCCTGAAAATCACAATTTGTACGCCATTGAAGCTTTGTCACGTGACAAGTTTTCATTTGGATACATACGGATCGACCTTGACATGTTTTGCTGAAATTGTAAACATTACTTTCGTTTTCTGAAATCTATTATTTGTGATTAACAACCTACGTCTGGTGGATTAAACACTGATTTCAAAGTGAATCATGTAATTTTAAATAATTTTTACTTCGAGTTTGTATTTAATGTGTTTACAAAACAAGCAAGAATAATTTAAAATACCGGGAAATGTCAGTCTGAATTGAAAACACTTGAGCACATGGTATTAAGGGTATCACGTTTAAACGGCCGCGTTCTTGTTTTGCTCAAAAACATTTACAAAAACAGTAAACTTTTAAACGGCAGTCAATATCAATATAATAAATATTGGGGTGCAAAAAACGTAGCCGACTAGCCGTACGAAGTATATCGATGACGTTGCGGTAAATCCGGCCACTACCAACTTCGCCAGTAATTAATTTCTGATTGGTAAGCGGATGGCATGGACATGAACGGAAAATCTTCGCTACTTTCCGAAAATCTTACAACTTGGCGCAACAGTGCATATGCCGCCATCTTAAAATATTTTAAGTGACTGATTAGCAAAGTAAAGCACTGCGGTAGCATGTTGAAAAGCAATAATCATCATTATAATCACCATCATTATCATCATAAAAGTAACAATAATTAAAAAATAAAAAATACAACCATTGTTTGACTTATAAATCTTAAATAGAACAATTAACCTGGGTCTTGCTTTTACCGGTCTGTTAAAACAAAGTTACAGAGCTCAGTATGAATATTAAAGAGGGCAACATAACCAACCAAAAACTATAAAGCATCCCACAATTTTGCCCGCTTTTTTTAACAAGCAGGTCAACAGAATAAAATGCGTAATTTCAAGTTATAAAGTTAAACGGTTATTGAGAGCAACTGTCTTGTAAATATAAACATATATCTAGGTACTGATACTTCGAAGTTTCCGGTTTATCCGTACAACGGCTACTTTTGGGATTTAAAATCAGCAAATTGAGAATACTGTTTCATTTAAGTAAAAATATATTTCATGTATTCGATTGCGTTAATGTAACATATTTTAAGATTAAAGTATGCCGTATTAAAATAAACAAATAATTCGTTGTTTAATCATTATTGTTCTGCAGCTGCATTATGTTTGTTTGTATTTTTTCTGATTAAAAATATACACAAGTAATACCCAATTTATTTTTATAACACTCTTATCAGATAGGCCAGTGTTATATCAGACGCTGACGGGAATCTCCTTACCGAGAGTGCCGTAGTCCTAAACAGGCGGACTGATTACTATTGCAGTGACCTCTACAACTACCCGCTTCAACCAGAATCCAGTCTCCTTCAAAACAATCCCAGACCAGAAGCGGACGTCGAAAGTCAGTCCAACTTGAGGCAGAGGTGGAGGTGTCAGTGTGTAGTCTTAAGGCATGAACATCTCCGGGAGTGGTAAACGACTGCAGCAATGACGACACTATGCCAAACGATCTGGGTGGAGAGAAAGTGGCCCAAGGAGTGGACCCAGTCACTGGTTATACCCCTACCGAAAAATGGCAATCTCAAGTTGTGCGAGAATAACCGCACCATTAGCCTAATCGGCATTCCCAGCAAAGTCATGCTACGCATCATCCTTAATCGCTTGAAAAGTAAGGCCGAGAAATTGCTTGCCGAAAAGCAGGCTGGATTCAGAGGAGCGGAGCACAGTGGAACAGATCTTCAACTGCAGAATCATCATTGAGAAACACCTGCAACACCAACGTGAGCTCTTCCACAACTTCATTGACATTAAGAAAGCTTTCGACCGCGTGTGACATGATGGCCTATGTCATGTTATGAGAAGATTCAACATTAACGAAGGGCTTGTGAAAGTCATTCAAGAACTCTATGGAAACGCCAGCAGCGCAGTACTTCTCAACGGACAGCAGGGAAATTTCGTCACGACATCAATGGGCGTACATCAGGGATATCTGCTCTCTCCCGTCCTGTTCAACCTTTTCCTTAAGAAGATAATGCAGGGGACTCTCTCCATGACCACCACACCTCTATCTCAATCGGTGGAAGACCCATCTCCAACTTGAGATTTGCTGATGATTTTGACCTCATGGGTGGCACCAGCAGATCTCACCAACAAACTTTATGAAAGAACAGGAGCATACAGGATGAAGGTCAGCACGGAGAAGTCGAAGATCATTGTGAACAGCAAAACCAACACCAGCGCAGATAACACCATGAACGGTGACAAGCTAGAAGAAGTGACCATCTTCAAGAAGTTGGGCACAACTATGTCCAAGAATGGTACCACTACCGCTGAAGTCCGAATAAGAATTGACATGGCGACCGCATCGATGGCCAGACTGTGCAGGTTGTGGATAAGCAGTTCCATCAGCTTCCCCACCAAGCACGAGCTCTACAAGTAGTCTCCATCCTACGGCTGCGAGACATGGACACTTCACGCGGAAGCAGAACGCATG
>VMBQ01008634.1:0-36107 GCA_007657795.1 Dreissena rostriformis
ACTTGTTTACGTTTTTCCACGTGATCAATGGCGACCGGAAGGAAAACGAAATGGAATGGGGTCCGAGGTATTATCTGCTACGCTCTCTTTTATACCATACATTTTATCATAATTATCGATAGCTGGTAATTATTTAATTATAATTAAAACTGTGTAGCTTTTATTTGCATCTCAAAGGATGACAATTTGCAGTGGTTCTCAAACTGCGACTAACTTCACACCTAATCAAGTGTTTTTTGTCTGCTTGATTGCGCTGTTTTCACAATTGGAATATTTTTAGCACCGACCAGACGAGAACATGTCCTCAAAAAAATGCCAGTTAATTAGGTGTGAAATGCCTTTCAGGGACCAGCAAACATACTCGAGTTATCAAAAATCGCATGTTTGAGTTATTGCGTGTATTTTTATAAAGAAATTAAAGGAAAATGTTAGGGACTTCCTTTAATGCTCGAGTAATCGCCAGTTTTCGAGAAATCGCCAGCTCGAGTTATTGCAATTCTACTGTAGTTTCAACGTGTAATGCGCTGAAAATCAATTTTTTCTTACAAGAAATCGTTCAAATTTTACAAAATAGGTTGTGAATGGATTTCTCATATTTGCTAACGAAAAAAAAAATATATGTTTAGCAGAAATTACAATTGGTTGTATCCCTTTAATCTAGACAGTCCTACATTGAATAACTGTATAATAAGTGTAATGGAATACTTTTAAACGGAGCTACAAATACAATTGTCTTTTCAAGAACACTAAGATGTGTCCATACACGCGCAATGAATTACACATATACTATAGCCTTTAGGAAAGAATGAAGAATTAGTGGGTTAACAAAGCATAAATACCTGATATTATAAACGGTTTACTTGAACGTAGTACCATGATTAATTGTATGAATGCAAGGCAGACATGTTAAATTTTAAATAAATAAACGTCAGCAAGTTATATTCTTGCCTCGTGTATGTTCATACCGACGCTACTGCTGTTGTTTTGACAGATTAAATTGATTGATTTTGGTGTGTGTAGTTAATTTGTTGTTAATGTTGTTGTTGATAATATTGATGTTGATACTGTTGCGGATGTTACTGCTGCTTTAGGTGTTGTTGTTTTTCTTGTCGCTATTGTTGTTGCTCTTGTTGCAGGCTCAGCAGCAGCAGGTGTTGCTGTTATTATTGGTGGTGTTCATGTGTATTCTGCCATAATATGTTGTTGAAGCGTGTGATTATGAACTCCTTTATACAAAGGTAGTTATACATGATAAAATGTTTA
Organism: Dreissena rostriformis; assembly: GCA_007657795.1. Classification (NCBI taxonomy): domain Eukaryota; kingdom Metazoa; phylum Mollusca; class Bivalvia; order Myida; family Dreissenidae; genus Dreissena; species Dreissena rostriformis. Next base: position 1,264 of record VMBQ01008634.1, read on the forward strand.
GTCCAATATGGCTACATAGAAGCACAAGAAATATAATGCTTATATTTAAAATACCGAAGCATAGAAAATACGCATGTAAGAGGATTTTTAAGTCAAAAGCAGCATCGTTACGTATACCCAACTATAGTATACGAATTTATAAATAAATAAATATAAGACTGAAGTCATGTTATAAACACAAAAGATCTGGTACAAAAATATAGACTGTATAGTCGCCAACACCGCAACAAGCAACCAAATATAAGTAAAAACAGCATTATAAGGCCAGACAACCAACCGAGCTGTTAGTAATTGCCAGATACATAACGCACACCAAAGCAAACGGAAGAAGGACATTAAGTGTTGCTGTCAGTTACTTTACCGGGTGACAGTGCGCATACGTTGCCATCCAGACCGGATACGGAGTACCCGGCGTCGCACACGCAGACTGTGCCTTCACAGTGCGCGTTCGTCGTGTAACACGTACGTGGTGGGTTCACACATATCTGACCGAGGCCGACTGCAAACAAATGGCCCACGGTAAAGGGGCGGCGGAACAACACGGTACATGGTTATAGGAAGAAAGTCCGAAAAAAGGTTTGGTAGAAATGATGACGTGTTATGTGTGGGATAGTCATCGATCAAGAATGATGTGAGCCGCGTTCTATGAAAACAGGGTTTAATGCATGATGTGCGTAAACTATCGCCCCAGATTAGCCTGTGCAGTCCGCACAGACGGGACACTTTCCGCTTTTATGTAATTTTCGTTTTAAGAAACATTTTTCCATAGGAAAATCCATTCTAGGCGGTAAGTGCCTTCCCAAAATAGCCTGTGCGGACTGCACAGGCTAATCTCGGACGACACTTTACGCACAGCCATAAAGCCCGGTTTCACAGAGCGTGGCTCATTTATATTATGGACGTCATGTGTACTAGAAGGACGAGTGATGTCATCAACAATGTATTGAACAATATTAAGCACTTCAGAAACTTGTTTCTCAACAGCTTTAAACACTACGTCAATCTGTTTTCAATTACATTATTTTTAGCCAGCGATATTTTAAACAAATTATAACGGTAACACTGTTTGTACGCAAACTAAACCCGTGACGCCACATCAACAGTTATGCGCCCTTGTGCATTACTTGTTTTAACTATTGCACTGCAATTTCCCTGTACAATCAAATTCTCAAGACCTCTGATTGATGCGCGAGACGCACGTGACATGATATGTCTGAAGCACGTGGAGTTGTATTGTTGTAGTGTGCTTCAAAGACGCAGTTTGAAATAACACATTCAAACGTCATCTTAATTGCTTCGCAACTTTGATTGTAGCATTGCTACAGAGCATATTGATTACCGTGTAGTGTGTGGGTTGTTCTGAACTATTGTTTAACTATTTTTTACTTAGAAGTTTACAATACAAATACTCGAAACGTTACGATTCGCTGAAGTGATGTAACAGTAATATGAGAATACATACAACTACTACTTCAACGGTGTTTGTATACATGGGTTGGGAAGGGAAAGGGTAAGCAAATATATTCACAATTTAAAAAAAAACATGCAATCTTATCAACATATTCATTAACATGCACCATGCAACACAAACATATTGGTGCCACAACCATGACTGATACACATAACCAGCCACAAATAAAACGGCGTATTGAACATAGTTTCGTCAAATAGCATACGTTGAAACCAAATTATGATTAAACCGTATAATTTAACATTGTAAATACATATATTGTATTGCATATTGATTTTTTTTTAAATAAATTGTGGCGTTTCAACAAAGCAAATATGATTTGAATACCACATGTAGGTCGATCGGTTATTGAAAGAAAAAGCTGTCCAAGTTAGAGTGTTTATGGTTTACAAACATGCATTCACGCACTCCATAACAACTAGAGAAAGCGAAGATGTTTTTACGCATTGATTAATTTCTTATGGCAATTAAATGTTCAACTAAGTATGTTATATGTTATTGACAATTATTACAGATATTTATTGCGAAATAAGCCCAAATATTAAAATCAACATTCTTCGAAAAGCTCAACGTGAAGACAAGCAAACGTATATAGTGCAACCTTGAACAGCACCTTATGTCAGTCTCTAGCAGGGGACAATCAACCAAACAGAACGGGTGTCTGGGATTAGATAGAAAGGCCCCACGTAACATGAGGGCCAAAGAGGAACTAGCGGAGGTTGAGCGGAAATGGTTGTTTCCTACCTGAGCTGAGCAGGCAGGAGTTTCCGGAGGGAATGAATCCGGACTTACACACGCACGTGAAGGGCGGCAGGGAGCTACACGCGGAGAAATCTACGCCGCACATCGCGTTGTTTCCCTCGGTGCATGTTTCGCCTAGGTTCTTCTCTGAAACAGAAACACTATGCATCAGAGCAGGTTATTTATTATATGTATATGTATCACATAGCGCCAATTGAGGCGGGTGCGTTTTTATTTCTTAAGTTAGGGCCATTTCCCTTCAGAACATTACTTTCTAAATATCATGTTTCCCTTAACACTTATCTTAGCCAAAAAGTGTAATTTCTTTTGATGACGGAAGAAATTACTTTTAATATTTTGAAAATGAAACCAAACTGTATACATGCATACAGAGGGGCGATTTTTGAACAATTAATTGCGTTCGCATGACGTCATCGTGTCCAACATCAGTTGTCTGCAGGAATAGTTTCGTGTTGTAGCTGAACATTTGGAGTGTAACTCTATTTGAGAAAAAAAAATCAATCTTAAATGACCTCTACAGCTATGCGAATGTACACTTATGACTTTCTGAATACGAATTATCTTGAATAATAAAGGAAGCTTTAAAATGACCTAGGTCACGAAACTTTCAATGTCAATCCCCTTGTGTATTAAAATTTACAATTCAATTTATCATTTACAATTACAAAGATCGACCAACCTTTTGCGTATACAAAGCTTTGACGCTAATCGATTGAATTTTGCCACCATGTGCTAGTTATTGACCATGAGATTTGAAACCAATAATTCGTAATTCCAGTCTTTGATCGATAAGTTGCAACTGGTCAAAATAACGAGTTGCAATTATTGACCTCTATCTGAGATACTGCCCACCACTTACTTATATGAGCCACGTTCTGGAAAAACTGGACATAATGCATGTATGTAACGTGTTTACCAGATAAGCCTGTGCAATACGCAGAGGCTAATGAGAGATGACACTTTCCGCCTAAACTGAATTTTTGTTTAAAGAAAATTCTATCAAATCGGAAAGTGTCGTCCCTGATTAGCTTAGGCTAATCTGTGACGACGCTTTACGCACATGCATTAAGAAAAGTGTTCTCAGAACGCGGCTTATATTAGGACCCGTTCATTAACTATTTTAGTACTAACGGTCTAGCATCACCCAAATCCCCTATGTGAACAACAGTTTATTAAAGATGCCCAAGTATGGTTTGATTTATAAAATGTATTATAAGACATTAGATCGTAGAGACTTACTCTGCAGACAACTTCCGGAGAACTCGTAGAAGCCGGTGTTGCAGGAGCACACTGACTGGAAGTTGCAGAACGAGTTTGCGGGAAGGCACGTGGAACCCGCACAGCTCTCACCGATACCGACTGGGCAAACATACAGGAGAGAGTTTGAGTATGGTGCAATAAGTATAGTACACGATGTACCTAGTATCACGGAAATACGTTTACGATTTTTCGTCTCGTGTTAAAAGATACGTTTGAAAATCTTGCTCAGTTTAGTACCAATTACAAATATTGTTTTTAGAAGATCCAGAGCTGAACAATTAAGAACATTTGTGACAATATGCACACGTGATCATATCAGCCCCATAGAGGTAAAAGCCAGCTACAGAACATTTTCATGTGATAAAACGGTTTAAACATGTATTTTTGTCGATCAAAGAAGGCAGATTTGAGTATGAAATTATATTTGTATAATTTTGCATAAAAGTAGATCTACACTTCATACGATAAAGATGCCTGTTAAGCAGCAATCAGCATCAAATTCTACACACACACAAAAAAAATAATACAAAAATAAACGAAAAAGAATAAGCGACGGATCCGGAAAGGTCATGTTACTCTCCAATCCTCTACAGTTTTTACCAGCTGAGAAAAGAAACTTAAGAAATAGGCACTATTTTGGACCGCGGAGCGATACACAATTATTCAGTGGAATGTAACCGAGACACTATAATCAAGATCAATACTTACTGAGATTGCACGTATTTACGTTGGTGCGGAACCCGGTCCTGCACACACAGACGCTGTTCCGGCACTCGGAGTTGGTCGGCGTACACTGAATGTTAGGACTGCACGTCTCTCCTAGATTAGCCGAAGCTAAAAAAAACTCACGAGGCATCAGCATAATGATTTAGTACGTTTGCCAATATCAAAAATATTACCATTATGGTTATTATCATTTTTAGTGTTGTTGTAAATTCGGTTTATTTTAATTGCAAGTCTTCATCCGAATATATGCAAACATATTTACACACAACATAAAGTAAATTGAAGTATGCATGCATAAAGCAAAAGTAACAACGTAAACACATTTTTTAACAAAGGATGGATAAGGAAAAACTTAAAATTTCCATAAGAAATGCATACATGCTTTTTTCGTTGTAGTATTTGTAATTTTGTTTAAAAATTGTTGGATCATTTACTTTATATATGTAACAATTTGTATGCCTCTCTCGTAAAGTGCTATTAAAAATGGGAGTCCATTACCACTCTTAACATTGTTACTGCACAATAATTGCATACTGAGAACACTGTCAACATTAATAATGTTTAATACATCTAGACATTGTTCATAATGTTCATATGTAGTGGTTTCCAGTGTTGACGAGTTTACATACATCAATAATTGCCATCATACGAATAAAACACTTGCTTTATGAACATGTATATAATTCTGTAATCCATGAAACTTTCATTTTAAACGTCATGTGACTTTTGGGGGGTAACTCTGACCTTAAAACTTCTGTAATTATAGACTTCAATTACAGATTTTATGAGATCTGGGTCTCCAAAATAAGTCATATGACATTTCCCTAAAGGTGATTCTAATCTTAGTAGATGGTTGCTAAACGTGAAATAATCACGAATACTATGTGACAACTGATTGACAATTGCAAATAATAGGGACAGGTGCGATGGGGATCTCTGTCATGTTGTGTTGCTGGAACTTTTGATTTGTTTTTATATAAATTTATATTCAGGAATTCAACATAAATATACACGCATGCATATTATGTATACATATATCATACCAGTTAATCATATACCATGAAAAGGGGGAAAAAAGAACTTTTAAACTTACTTGCGCTAGTCGGCGTAATGTGGGTAAAGATCTGGTAGCTGGTTGACGTCGACCCGACGTCGGTGACGGAGCACCACAGCCGCTGGTTCATGTGCGATGACTGCACGAGAAACGTGTTGGAGCTAAGGAGCGTCCCGTCCATGGCGTTGTCAGTTCCGGTGGTCTGGACGTTGAAGGAGACGGCGATGGGGTCGCCGCTGGTGCTGGTCATTTTCCAGGCATAGGAGGGGTCGGGGCCGGTACCGGTTATGCTGCAGTTGTACATGGCCTGCTGACCCACAACCACGTTAATGGAGTTGTAGAGCACGACGGAGGTAGCTGCAATGTACAGGGGATGCAAATGGTATTGTAACGAGTCATCAAAATTACAATTCTCCATGTAACGATTTTCCATATAACGATTTGTGATAGAACGATTCGGTTTTTGACAATTCGCTATTCGACTTACCATATTACGAACGATCTCCATAGAACAAGTCAGCACAATAACGATTCGCATCATGACAATTCTTCACAATATATTTAAACGTTTCGCCCCAAAACGATTCGCCATATAATGATTCTCCCTAGAACGACTCGTAATTTGACGATTAACCATATAAAGATTTGCCATTTAAAGATACGCCACAATAACGATTCACCATATAAAGATACGCCACAATAACGTCACCATATAAAGATACGCCACAATAAGGAATCGCCATATATAAATTCGTCATACTACAATTCGTTCTAGATAAATAATATCCACTTTTTTTCCGTTCAATGCATCATTCATATTTCAAGGTTGCGAATGTATTTGGCTGAGGCTATGGATACAAGTAATGCCACTATTCGAACCTTCTAACGCCACAAATGATCATCAGACGGTAGCGAATATGTTTGTGGTTTTGTTATTGGATGCAATAGTTAGATGCAAAATATTAATACAAACTTTTTTGATAGCAAAAGTGAACTTAAAGTTCACAAAAGTATGCGATTATCTAATAAAATTACAGCCACATGTATGTACTTTGATTAGTGATGTTATATACATAGTCTCCGTGGAATGGTTTCCAGACTAAGGAAAATTCCACAAACATTAATTGATAGAACAGAAAAAGTGCAATTTGGTAAAGTATTTCTCACTGTCCGAAACTGTGGAAATGATCTTTTAAAGTCAATGAAACTAATCAAACAAATGTTACGGAATATTCCGGCACCTTAGTAATTATTCAAAATTTCACGAAAATACAAACAGTATTAGTGTTCATATTAGTCTCGTTAAATAAAAGAATACTTATGAACTGTTTAAATGATTGTGTTCATTTATGTTTTTCATTTAAATTTAGTAGTTGAATTGGTCTGACAAGTATGTTATTATAAACATCATAATTTGATTGATGTCAACAATCTCTGTACACCTTTCAAATCTCAACGAGCATTTCGTAAAACCTGTTAATATGTATAAGGCAAGTGTTTCGGTCTTAATACCTTATATTACTTCTAGAAATGTATACAAAACTTTAATTTAATTGGCCATAAAAGGCCAGTTTTGAGGAATATCAAATACGAGTATCAAGGTACTTACGATCTCTAAAAGCCACTACAGAAACACTTAAACAAATAAGCGTTTATATCCGTACAAGAATCATATTTGAGAGCTTCATGTATCACACACACACACACACACACACGCACACACGCGCACACANACACACACACACACATAAACAACAATAGAACCACAACTGTTCAAGCCAATGAAGGATGACATTTATCTCCGGATTATTTAAATAAAATTCTATGACTTACTAGTTGCGTTAATGTGCGAGAAACTAAGCACAAGTATAATTATCGCAACCAATGCGTGAAGACGACCATACAGAGGCCTGGATTTGTAATCCATTGTTGCGAAGTTTGTTGTGCTGTTTGATGATCACACTTGTAATGATCTCCGAATGATGTTCGCACGTTGGAAGTGCGAACAACCGACGGCCGGACGGACTCGATCCCACCGGAAATAATGGGTGGTGCGTTCACCGGCAGTGACAAACTCTAAACGCTGTCTTTATGTCTGAAAACAAAAAACAACACGAATTTAATTTTAAAAATGCGATTTTAGACATACCGGTACTTTAATTGATACAAACATAACATATCTTCCAACGCCAAATTCGTCTAAGAAGTGATTTACTCCAATCATATTTTTCAATTTCCACATGCTTATTTTGACAACGAAATTAACACTAACATAACACGAATTTCCGTAATAAACACGAATGTAACGTATACGGGGTGTGATCACACTGTTTAGATATAATAATAATTTTTCTTCAGCCTACCTGGCTTATGATTAGATATTCTAAACAAATGATTGGGGCATATAAACATGAAGTAATTTACTTCCATCAAAACTAACAACAATAATGGAGACACTTAAAAACGCCTGCCTGTGTGACTATTAAATACAGTCACCGCGCTTCCACCACGCCGGCTAGAACACCCATGCCCTAAAACAGTCCACCCATATACCATGCACACAGTGGACAATACAAGCCTATCCGGGCGTTCCAAAAACTGGAGTCACCATGCACTCCAAACCTCGAGCATGGAATCTATTCCTGCAACAGCACCGTCACGCACAAGCTACTAGATCTACACCAGAAAAACTTGGACAACGGTCTGCTAGTGCTCTGTTCTTCTACCAGGGTTTAGATATATGGAATGTTTTGGCTCAGTTCATCCCTAACATTGCTAGGATACTATTGTGAAGCCAAATTTACCTGATATACTGTATTTTGTATTAACAATCAGTTCCCCTTTTCCTCTCGACATGCTTCTTACGATGACAGGATCCAAACTAACCTCGACACTTCAAGACACCGTTTATATACGATAGAAAGCCACGTGACCCTAAAACAACATTGACTTACCCGGGTTAAACTAGTATCTATAAAAAAAAACAGTAACCTAACGGGGGTGTCAGTCTCTTCCTTACATGAAGAATTTTATCAATTCAGATGATTATATTAGTCTTTAAGGGTAACTTATTTATTTTCGATATTAATAACAATTCCAGACCAAAATGACGTTAAATACGGACAGGAAATATCTTACATGTTGAAGATAAAAATGGATGAATATATGTTTCTGGTTTTCCGGAAGTTCTTAATGTAAACAACACAAAGGTTACATGCGACAAATTGTATTGCAATAACGACATATTGTTACATTACCCCCTTCGCTAGGTCCATGCGTCCCGCATGGATAGAAAATATAAAAACAACGGATTTTCAAACATTTACATATAATGTGTTACTTTACACAGTCCCTACTAATATAAACAAATACAAAGAAAATAATTCAAACAGTTCTGTCAACTATGTAAAAGTTCGAACTTTATGGATGATGACAGTCCCTTTTAGAGTTTAAACTGAATCTTTAATGTTCAGGGACACGGTAAGTTCACCCACCGCATCTACCTCAACATATGTCCCGTACATACACATGTCCATGTCCAACCATATCCCCAAGGCACAACTTAACCGGTGCCACCGGTACCGCATAAGGGCACGTGGATGTGGTTTCATAGCGGACCTTACCACATTCCTGTACACGCAGTTTCTGAGTTTTAAACTTTCCATCACTGAAACGAACAAACTTAGCACAAGCCCTCCTTCCAGGCTTGGGCTGATCCGCCTGGGCTGGCTCCTCTGTGGTATTTTTGCTCGCGGCTGAGAGACAGGGTCGCTTTCGAGGCCCGGGCATCAAAGGTGTTGTAGTCTTCCTGACAGTTCGCCCCAATTCTATTTCACCTTGTGTTCGACATTCAACTGGCTCGTTTCCTTCTCCAGTCCCACATTTCATGTCGTCCCCTACGCCTCCATCGCTCGTTTCCCCAATACTTATGTCGGGATCTGAGCCCCAGCCGTCGTCTGTCTCATTTTCGGGGCTTTTTTTTCTGTGAGCCATGTTGATTTTTAAAGTGTTTATAATAATAAGCACGTTTTTTTGAAGACAACGCCGCATGTCTCACAAGTCACTTTGTCTCGCTCTTCTTTTACTTTCTCGCACTCCTTTAAATGGTTTTCAAATCTGATTTCGAAAGCAACACCGGTCTTGCAGATCGGACAGATTGGCAGCTTTCTAGGTGTAACCTTTTTATTGGCCATTTGTGACCTAAACGTAGGGTAAGATAATTTCCAATGAAATTAATATATGAGCCCCACGTTGGGCGCTAAATTCTGTAACGTATACGGGGTTGTAATCACATTGTTTAGATCTACAAAAAAATTCCTTCAGCCTACCTGGCTTATGATTATATATTCTAAACAAATGATTGGGGCATATAAACATGAATTAATTTACTTCAATCAAAACTACCAAAATAACTGAGACTCTTAAAAACGCCTGCCTGTGCGACTATTTAATACAGTCACCGCGCTTCCACCACGCCGGCTAGAACACCCATGCCCTAAAACAGTCCACCCATATACCATGCACATAGTGGACAATACAAGCCTATCCGGGCGAAACAAAAACTGGAGTCACCATGCACTCCAAACCTCGAGCATGGAACCTATTCAGCCTCTTCCTTACATGAAGAATGTTATCAATACAGATGATCATATTATTCTTTAAGGGTAACTTATTTATTTTCGTTATTAATAACAAAACCAGACCTAAATGACGTTAAATACAGACAGGAAATATCTTACATGTTGAGGATATAAAAGGATGAATATATGTTTCCGGTTTTCCGGAAGTTCTTTATGTAAACAACACAAAGGTTACATGCGATTAATTGTATTGCAATAACGACACATCGTTACACGAACTCAACACAACTTATTTAAATTTTAAGGGACTGTAAACCACCAAGGACGAAAAAAGAAAAGTTCTAAAATACCGTATTTTTTACAATTATTAGTTTATATTGATTAAAATATCATAACTGGTATATAACATCACTTGAATTTTTATTTTTTTTATTTTTACTTTATTTTTGTATCTATTTATTTTTACTGGGTATGTCTACCAGGTAACTACCAGTTAACTATAAATAACACAAGTAGATTGATCGTCATCGTCACGTGGTAAACCCAGGAATGCAAATTGTGCATGCGTAGTGAATTGTATATATTTTATATATAAAATGATCAATCTACTTGCGTTATTTATAGTGTGTATAGCGTTATGTCACCTATTTTTGCGATGTACTTTCGATTTCACATCGCGAAATTTTATTACCGAGTATACTGAAAATATAAACTGTTTTCAAGTAATGTAATATACCATATTTTAATCAATATAAACTAATAATTGTAAAAAAATACGGTATTTTAGAACTTTTCTTTTTTCGTCATTCGTGGTTTACAGTCCCTTAAACACTTCATTTCCTATTATATATTTAATCTAATCAGTATTAAATAAGTATAAATATGTATAAACAAACTTGTTTTAATATTCGAAAACATCAACTAAATGCCTTGACAACCAATGGTCAATACACAAATATAAGACACATTATAATCGAAATTTAATTCAAGTTCAAAGCAAACTATACCCAGCAGTAAGCATATATATACATAGCATAACGTTTTAATCCATTTTCCGATATTTCAAGTCATTGTCTTTCTTTTAAGAAGAAGTGAGAATACAATTATTTGGGATTATTAAATATTGTCAAACATATATAAATACTAAACACACTAATCGAACGAATACAGGATATGTTTTGCTTTCGACGTATGCTCGAATGAATGTTATTTCACGATTGATTATTGACAAAATTATTTGCACGAGATGCGTAGCCACGAGTGAAAATATGCTGTTTCTGTAACCAGAAAATGTGTTTCTGTGAACAATTTGTCGTTATATTATATATGTTAAACGCCTTGATGAACTAAGCAAAATCGGTCGTCGCATTTTTATTTAAAATTTATTTTTATTAAATTCATGAAACGTTTCTTTCTATTTATATAAAAGTAAAAGAATGGATCGTATAAGATTTTCTACGTAAAGTGTGCTTGTAACTTTAAGTGTTGCACGAGTTGGTTTTGTGAACATCCTTAGTATGGTATGTATAGTGCAGATCATTTGTTATATATAACTATTAAATTGCTTACCTAGTATTAATCGAGAAGATCTCTAGAATGAATCTCAAGTAGTACCTGGATGACCGTTTTGTAGTGATTAACGGTTGTACAACTTCTTAAATAAAAACATTCGGGGATAATTGTCTTGCTCTTCCGCAAAAGTCTAATAGAAAACATGCGTATATAGTTAGGGAAATTAATTGTATCCGGACCACTGAATTTCTTTTTTTCATCTTTAAATACTCAGTGGTTAAAAGTATGTGTACATAATACCAATATCTTAACGCAATGTAGACACAATGACCTCAGAACGAAAGTAGAGAATAAAAGCAAACGCACACAATTTTCAGCGAGTAAAAACAGACCCTGATAGTTGATTTGTTTGTTCAGACTTGCATTGAAACAATTCTCCATAAAATCGTTTCAATATATCATTATATATAAAACATTATACTCTTCAGGATCTCCTTCAATTGTAGAAGAAAAAGTGCAAATATTTAAGTATAAATTTAGTTTTTTCACATAAAATGCTATTAACCAAATATATACTAAGTATACAATTCTATTACAAGGAGTGATACGTCACACAATTTACTATTTTGATCGTTCTCTGCACTTCTCTTAAATTTACATACACGTACTTATAGAAAAAAGTGATTCGATAATGTTGATGAGGCCTTTGCATTTGTTTGTTTCAAATGCTGTTAAATAAATTAGCTTTTTCGTTTAACATTTCGTTTAATGGTGCAATGATATTTTGTATATGGATAGTACAGGATAGAAGCAGTCTAAATCGTTTGGAAATGCATTGTTTTTACGTGTAAACGTTAAGTTTTTAAGATTTGGTCTTAGGTTGCAAAACTAATTGAAAACTCAATACAGTAAATTGAAAACCAAAATATTAAGGGTCGGAACAAAAATTATGGTTGTTAGGGTTATTTGAAACAAACAAATTTTAATGGGGTAATTTTACTCAATTTAAACATATCTTGCAATAACATCATATACCCTTGCTTAATTAAATGATATTGGCCTTCACAGATTTGCAATTGTATCGTGACATAGAAAATGAATTGACTGATAAAATAAAGCGCCAAATACGATACATGGGTTTGGAATGCAAACTGTTCAATAGCAAAAACGGGATATTACATTATACAGTTGGCATTAAATTGTGACATTGAATATTGTATTACTAACCCAATAGTAAATATTTGCCTTTAAACTATGACCTTAAATTCAATATTGATGTCATTTTATATTGTTCCTTTCCTAAACAACCATATATCATATGGTTTACAAAGTCTTTGGTGATGAAAAATAAAAGTATTATCAACATACTTGTAGATATGTTTTAGGATTAAACGTTGGTTTTGTTTTAAATTCTATTTTATTCAAGACCTAACTATCTGAAAAACAGTGATATCAAGCCTTTTAAGTATGATGTCTCTCCTTATCAAAACATTCTTAATTACGTGTTTAGAAATTGTGTTACAATACAGTTCACGAAATAAAGGATCCTAAGAACAAAACTGAAAACAAACACAAAACGTAGAAAAACCATGAATATATCACCTACATAGTCATATCTGTGCTCTCCTTTCATTAAAAAAGAAACTTAAACTTACTCAGTTACGTTACGTAATTTTGAAATGAACCACCAAGGTATTCTCAATGCTTAAAGTGTTTGAAAAAGCATTGCCAGCACTTCCTAATGCACTTGATTAAACACACACATAGCTCTCAAATATATATAGAAAAGTTTATCATGCGAGGCTAAGAACCATGGTAGCGCCAGGCTTGCCGAGCATGATAAACTGTATCGTTATCCAAAACTCTCATACTATTCTATTTTTGTCTATTATTTCTTCCATTTTTACATTGAAAATGTTCAAATATCGCATTTTTAGACGATTTTGATTTTCCGCAGTTGACAAACACTTTGAATACACTTCAAATATTTAAATATGCATTATATATGTGTGCCTTGTCATATTTTTAAGTGTATGAACATTGTTCTATAACCTTATATAACCTTAAATAAAATATCTGGTGGTGATGATTAAATTGATCTACTTTTGATGCATCTGGAGTTTATATTTGTAAAACATTTTAAATCTGATCTGTTCTGTTCTGTTGAACCTCGCTTTAAGAATTATTGTATAAACTTATAAACTTTGACCTCAACTCGGAAGTAGCACTTATAAACACGTTTAACCAGATTCGGCTAAAAAAGCTAAAAAAGTAAATATTTGAAGTGTATTCATTGGTGCAAACTGTAAAGTGTGTATATAAAACACGCTAGAGGAAATTATAATTAAACCTTCCTATTATATTAAGATCTACGGTAACGACGAAAATCGAAGGTTATCAAATACACTGTCGTTCATAAGACTTTCAATATCTGATCTTGAACTACATTTTATTTTCTGGTTGTTCCTACATTTAATTTGAAGGTAAGGTTTCACAATTGCTCGCTTACCATTGTAGTCTGTAGAAGACTAATGCTCATTTTGACCAAGACGAAAGTAGGGTTTTTAATGTACTGAAACATTAATGAAGCAAAATTATTAATTACATTCATAGCAATTTGGTTGACATATTAATGAAACTGTCTTCAAACTCAATTGTACAAATGTATATACCTAAACATTATGTGTAATTGTAATGTGTTAAATTTTAAAATTTTACTTTTTGGAGTTTGCATTTTTTTATATTTAATGATTTAATTTAAACAATGTTCCTCATGTTACTATTCGCACATCATTAATGTACATGCGTGTGTATGAAGTAAAGGTCCATACAATAGTAAAATCAAATTACTTAACATGTTTCCTCAGCATCGAGAATACAATTATTGTCATTATTAAATATTATTAGACATATATAAACACCAAACACACTAATCGTATGAATACATGATACTATTGCTTTCGGCGTATGCACGAATTTTATTTCACGAGTGGTTATAGACACAATTATTTGCACGAGTTGCGTAGCCACAAGTGATATTTAACAGTTTCTGTTACCAGACAATTGTGTTTCTGTGACACATGTTACGTTATATTATATACGATAAAGGACGTTATGAGCTTAGCAAAACCGGTCCTCATATTTATACTTAATATATATTTTTATTAAATTCCTGCGACGTTTGTTTCTTATTTATATAACAGTAAAATTATGGATCGTGTTATATGTTCTATGTAAAGTGTGCTTGTAACTTTAAGTGTTGGACGAGTTGATTTTGTGGTATGTATAGTGCAGATCCGTATTAATGTATTAGTATTAAATTGCTTACCTAGTATGAATCGAAAGTAGTACATGGATGACAGTTTTGTAGTGAGTAATGTGTTGTACAACTTCTTAAATAAAAAAAAAAATAGAGATAATTGTTTTGCACTTCCGCAAAAGTCTAATATAAAACATGCGTATATAGTTAGGGTAATGCATTGTATCCGGATCACTGAATATCTTTCACCTTTTTCATCTTTCAATACTCAGTGGTTAAAAGTCTGTGTACATAATACCAATTCCTTAACGCAAGGTAGACACAATGACCTCAGAACGGAAGAAGAGAATAAAAGCATACGCAGACAATTTTCAGCGAGTAAATACAAACCCTGATAGTTGAATTGCTCGCTCGGAATTGAATTGAAGTAATGCTCCATACAATTGTTTCAATATATCAGAAACACATTTACTCTTCTGAATCTCCTTTAATTTAATAAGACCAATTGCAAACATTTAAATATAAATTTATTTTCATCAAATACAATGTTATTAACCAAATATATACACATTATACAATTTTATTTCAAGGAGTCATAATTCACACAATTTACTATTTTGATCGTATTCTGCACTTCTCTTAAATGTTTGCATTCTTATATGTAGACTTGATTATAAAAAAATGCGTCAATAATATTGATCATGCCTCTGCATTAGTTTGTTTCAACAGACATCGCCAAAATATTGGGTAGGTAGGTGGGCCGAACTTTTTTTATTTCGTTTACTTGTATAACGATATTTGTAGAAGTATAGTAAATGAGCATTTGAACTATCTTGGACATGTTTTGTCTTTACGTGTAAATGTTACGTTTGTGAATAGGTCTTATGTTGCAAAGATAATTGAAAATTCAAGACAGAAAATTGAATACCTAAAGGTTAAGGGCGGTACAAAAATTATGGTGGTTTGGGTAAGTTGAAACAAGCAACTTTTAGTCAGGTCATTTTACTTAATTAAACATATCTTACAATAACATCATATATCCTTGCTTATGAACATTGACATTGGCCTTCACATATTTGCAATGTTTTCGAATTCGATTTGACATAGAACAACGTATTGACTGACAAAGTAAAGCGCCAAAGACAATAAATGGGTTTAAATGCAAACTGTGCGATAGAAAAAAACGGATAATACATTATTCAGTTGGCATTTAATGGTCACATTGAAATTTTATTAATAACCCAATAGTCAATAATTGCCTTTAAACTATGACCTTTAATTTAATATTTTAACGTCATACGTACTGCATTTAGGAACAGTATATCAAGCAATGTTGAGCTCACTATTCAGCTTTTTGACAATGCACATCTTAACGAAATTGCAAACTCTGAAATCTTTCTACACGTCCAACAATTTTTTTTAAAGAATCAAGTTGATTTTCCTTACAATCCGATTTTGATTGGTTGTTGTTTTTCTTTGATGTCCGATATCTTCTTCTCTGCTTTATGCACAACGATGTTGTTTGGAATGTGTGTAACAAGTTTGAAAATCGTCAGTTTCATAACATGGTCACAATTCACCAAATGATGGAATGTCAGATATCTTTGGTGACACATTATTACGTGTCATACCCCCGGATGACATGATATATTCCTGAGGCATATTCCAGCCAATCCTAATGTATCAGAGGGGATGGAGGTATTTGTCCATGTATGAATGTTATTGAATAACCGGTCAACAATATTAATTACGCAGGTTGAGAAAAGCGTTATACAATTGTTGAACGGTGAAATGTAAACATGATGCAGACGCGTACAGCTATGCATTGACTTAAGACTGTTACTAAAGAAAATAGTGAATGTTTGCCGCATGCATAGTGCGTTCGATAACATTTTGCGATTAAACGACAAAATAAACTTTCATGAGCTTCAATATATTGAACAGGAAGTTCCAAATGAGACGCTACGCCGTTGCTACGGGTTGAATCAAAAATCGATATCTAATTGGCTTAACAGAAAGTTCTTTTGACACCAGGTGGTTTATTATACCAATGTGTGATGCAGGTTTAAATTGCTCAACAACTGCAATAATAATTGTATTAATCTCTCACACTTATTGCGGTAAGTAGGAAATCCTTTTGCAAACAAGGAAGTATTTGGAAAGCTATTGCCTCAATCAACACACAAAAGTGCTTGCCTTGTCAGCTCTTGAAAAAAAGAGTATTGAATGACATTCCTAACCTCCAAATAAGATAGAAGAATCGATGAATAAAAGAGCCATGGATTTTTTTATTTGCCTATTTCAAAATCGCTTCAAACTTTCCGAACAATACAAATGTAAACTAATTTTGACTATAACTCGTTGAAGGTGCTCTCACGCGTAAAATACCGCCTCGAATTGGTTAACATTAAGGCCAAGCTATAACAGCTATGTTTTTTATTCATTTTAATGACATAAATTTCCAAATAGACATGAACATGTAGGTTAAAGGACAATTTTTACCCCACATGACCTCCAGTAAATTATACTTGGTGGATTTAAGTAAACCCAACTACCATGGCGTTCAATTATAAAACATCGAATGTTCTTTTTTTGCACACATTTTGCAAGCCCGTCATCAATTAAAAGATGAAAACAAGCACCGAAATCATTTTTCACAATTTCAAGTGAACCATATAAGTAATAATGCCCCAAAAATGCATTTGAGAACACCATATGATAAGCCGTCCCGACTTAAGTGGTATGGACACCAATGAAGTATAACACCTGCAATTGGTTGCTTAACACATGGTCAGATGTGTTGTAAAGTATATGCTTACGTTTGTTTCACAATGTGCATGAATATATGTACATATAAATGTTAATGAATATATACTATTTATGTGTGCCTTGTCGTGTGTTTAAGTGTACGAAAATTGTTCAATGGCCTTCAATTCAGGACCTGTGGTGATGAAAAGAAATATCTACTTTTGATGCAACTGGAGTTTATTTTTGTAAAAAAATATTCGAAATCTGATCTGTTCAGATCTAATCTGTTCAGATCTGATCTGTTCTGTTCTGCAGAACCCCTCTTTAAGAATTATTTTATAAAAGTATAAACTTTGACCTCAACTAGGAAGTAGTAATCATAACCACGTTAAACCAGATTTGGATAATGAAGTTAAAAAGTAAATATTTGAAGTGTATTCATTGTCGCCAACTGTGAAGTGTGTTAATAAAATACGCTACAGAAAATTATATTTCAATCTTCCTATTAAGATCTAAGGTAACGATTAAAAAATCGAAGGTTGTCAAATAAACTCTCGTTCATAAGACATACTTTTATGCATGACGTCCAATATCTGATTTTGAATTAAATGTTATTCTCCGGTCGTTCCTACTTTTAATTTGAAAGTAAGGTTTTGAAATTTCTCGCTTACAATTTTAGTCCGCAGAAGACTAATGCTCATTTTGACCAAGACGAAAGCATTTACATATTTTCTTAATTTACTGAAACATTAAGGAAAAGACATAATTAATTACATTAATTGCAAATTGGTTTAAATATAAATGACATGTTCTTCAAACCTAATTGTAAAAATGTATATACCTACACATTATGTATAAGTTTAATGTGTTAAATGTTACAATATTGATTTTTGGAATTCGCATTATTCGACATGCAATGATTTAAGTAAGAATTTGTTCCTCATGTTAGCTATACACACACACCATTAAATTACGTGCGTGTTAATTTAGCAGAAGGTCCGTAAAATAGTAAATTCAAAACACTTCTAATGTTACCTCATCACTGAGAATACAATTATTGTGATTATTTAATATTTCAAACATAAATTAACACACTCATGTTTTGCTCTCTGCGTTTGCTCGAATTGTTTTCACAAGTGCTTATAGACAAAATTATTTGCACGCGATGCGTAGCAACGAGTGATAATATACTGTATCTGTAACCAGAAAAAAAATGTATGTCTGTGGCAAATGTGACGTTATATTATATAAGTAGATAGAGGATATTTGTTGGAATCGGTGGAATATCGATTTTATTTCACGAGTGATCATAGACAATTATATTTTCACGAGTGGCGAAGCCACGAGTGAAAATATGTTTTTCTATGATCACGAGTGAAAAACAATAGATATTCCACCGATTCTAACACGTTTTCTTTTAATTTTATGCTTTTTTAACGTTTATTTACATTGGAAAAGAGTTAAACTGAAAAAATTCAAAAGTCAAACAAATGACGTCATTTCGTAAAAAAATGACGTCATTTGGCAGTAAAATTGTGACAAATATCGATATTTTTTACTGTTATATTTCACTGTTTGAAACAGTGAAATACCAGTTTTATTTCACTGATATTTATCTTTAAACCACAGGAAAGCATATAATGAAATGACGTTATGAGCAAAGCAAATACGGTCCTCATATTTTTATGTAATATTTATTTTGATTAAATCCATGCGACGTTTTTTTAACTATTTATATAAAAGTAAAATTATGGATTGTTTACGTAAAGTGGGATTGTAACTTTAAGTGTTCCACGAGTTGGTTTTGTGGACATCCTTAGTATGGTATGTACAGTGCAGATCCTTATTAATGTATTAATATTAAATTTCTCACCTAGTATTAATCGAGTAGCATGTATCTAAAGTAGTACATGGATGACAGTTTTGAAGTAAATAATGCGTTTTACAACTTTCTAAAATAAATGCATTCATTGATAATTGTCTTTCTCTTCCGCAAAATGTAAGACTAATAGAAAACAGTCGTATATATATAACGGGTTATGCATTGCGTCCGGACCACTGCATATCTTTCATGTTTTTCATCTTTCAATACTCAGTGGTTAAATGTCTGTGTACATAATACCAATTCCTTAACGCATGGTAGACACAATGACCTCAGAACAGAAGTAGAGAAAAGAAGCAAACGCACACAAATTTCAGCGAGTAAATACAAACCCTGATAGTTGAATTGCTTACTCGGACTTGCATTGAAACAGTGCTCCATACAATCGTTTCAAAATATCCGAAAAACTTTGTACTCTTCATAATCCCCGTCAATTTTAGAAGAAAAAAAATATAAATTTAAGTATAAATTTATTTTGTGCAAATAAAATACTATTAACCAAATAAATACTATCTATACAATTCTGTAACAAGGAGTCATAATTCACACAATTTACTATTTTGATCATACTCTGCACTTCTCATAAATGTATGTATACTTATTTATAGAAAAAATAGTCGATAATGTTGATCAATTCTTTGCATTTGTTTGTTTCAACTGACATCGCCAATATATTGAGACGGTAGGTTTTATTTCGTTTGCCTGTATAAGGATATTTTAATAATGGTAGTGAATGAAAGGAGCATTCTTAATATCTTGGAAATGTATTGTTTTTACGTGTAAACGTTAAGTTTTTCATATATGGTCATACAGTGTATGTAGCAAAAACAATTAAAAATCCATACAGAAAATTGAATACCTAAAAAATAAAGGGTCTGTACAAAGAATATGGTGGTTCGGGCTAGTTGAAACAAATAATGTTGAATGAGGTTATTTTACTTAATTGAAACATAGCTTGATATATATATATGCTTGTTATATCATAAAGCCTTGATTTATTAAATGATATTGGATTTTACAGATTTGCAATTGTATCGAATTGACATAGAACAATGAATAGACAGACAAAGTTAAGCGCCAAAGACAATAACTGGGTTTGAAACGCAAATTGTGCATTATCGAAAAAGGGAAATTACATTATACAATAGGCATTGAATGGTGACATTGAAATTGTATTGATAACTCAATAGTTAATATTTGCCTTTAAGCAATGGCCTTTAATTTAATACTGTTTTAGGATTTAACGTTGTTTTTTTTGTATTCTATTTTAATCAAGCTCTAATTAGCTGTACAACATTAATATCAACCCTTATAAATATTATGTCTCTCATTATAAAAACAGATTAAATTGCGTGTTTATAAATTGTGATAAATAATCTCAAATACATTTGACGAAATATAAGATGTAAGTAACAAAACTTTAAACATACACAAAACGTAGAAAATCCATAAATATAACACATCTAGTCTTATTTGTAATCTCCTTAAATTTTTAAAAGAATAATTTATTAAATCATACTTAGTTACTTACGTAATTATGAAATGGTCCACCAATGTATTATCATTTCTGAAAGTGTTTGAAGAATTAATGAAAGCACGTTCTGATGCACTTGATTAAAAACACAAATCCCTCACAGAGCTATTTACCTTTTCAATGGTAACATCATCTTTCGCAGCCACACATCATAAAAATTAATAAAGGATCCAATTGCAATTACTCAACTTAATTATACCCGTAAAACAGTTCCAAGTAAAAAAAAACTGGATGCTTTTAAGAGAAACATTACTATTTAGAACATAAACCCGTAATATATCCTTAATTAAAATGCATGGTTTCATGGCATGTTTACACAAGCTTCGAGCTTTGGAAAAAATATTTCAAATACACTTGTATTATCGTTCGTTGTGTTAAAGAAAACTTCTATATTAAATAAAGTGTTTTCTATTGACCTTATTTTCCAGTTTGTATAGTCATAATATAAAGAAGCTCAAACTGTAAATGATGCCTAAATTAAAACCACACCATATATGCCCTGTACACGATACAACTTTCAATATGATATATGCTTTAATGGACATAAACATGCAAAATGACGGCACATAATTCGTATTGAGATAATTGACGACAATACTACCTTTCTATTTAAAACTCTTTTTACAAGACCAATGCTGTGAAATAAATTAGCTTATAATAATGTGAATTCATAATTATTGATTAAACAATCTTATAGAAGACAGTTATAATCAAAATATTTACTTACATGATACCAGAACAATTGAAGTATTACAAGCACGTATTTGTTCGTTAATCTAAATCCATTTATCAATAAGACGTACTGCATTCAGGAATATTTAAATTACAAGTAAACCCAGCATTACGTTGAGACAGATTTTAAATACCTATCGATTTCGACCTACACTAGGAAGTTGTGATCACAAACAGATTCAACATTTGAAATCTATTGATTGCACTAAACATTAAAATATTGGCGATCAAATATAGCAGGTGTAATAATATGTTGTTTTTAAAACCTTAAATATTATATTGTAACGATTAAAACTATGTACGCAGTACAGTTCATTTAAATGTATTGATTTGCAACGGTATCATCTATCATTTGATAAATATATCGATATTAAATAATGTATCAATACGTATGCTTATACTGACCCAGAAGAAAGTTGATCAAGTTCAATTCATTTAAATTTAATATATTCAAACTACAAATGACACTCCTTACACTTTAGTATTCGGTATACACATAATGTGTTTTGTTGTTGCTGTTTTGTTTTTCTGTGAACCAAATTCCTATGCATGTGCATATTAAAACATTACTTTACCTTATATATTTTAATTACAGTCATAACGTACCATTTGTTTAAAAAAAAAACATACAAAAAAACTTAATGGTCATAATAACCCAAAAGAAATTAGTTTAATTGCATGTTAAAATGTCTTTCAAAAATAGTAAAACCATCAATGACAATCATTATACTGCCTGATTACCGTAGATCATTTAACATCTAAATTTGTGCTTATGTCAAGGTGCCTTAATCTCCCTTATACGTTTATACATAATAACTCTCAGTTTAAGCGTGAGGTTATACCTACAAAACGAAACGACTTATTACCTCGTCTACACGCGTCATGACTTAAATGTACAGAACGATAATTGTATTGATTGCATACTTTACTATAGTTGGTTACAGAATCATGATATTTTTCTGATATTGACATGCACGAAAGGTTTGCAAATTACCAGCTGGTATCTGGCACACTATTGGATAGTGTGGTTCAATCTGTCAAACATGGTATAGATCATATATGCAGAAACGTCCGTATAAACTTGAAATATAGCCGTTTGAAGAAAATTAGTTCATTATATTTGGCACACTATCAATGCCGGTATCAACTTTATAGTGTACATGTGTATTTGATTAACCTTCTCTCAAATACTTCAATGTTCGCAAACTTGAGTTCGAATTGTCAAAGTGTATAGCATAACATAATCAATGAGTTTAATTAAGGATTATTGAACAATTGCAATATTAAATGCGGTTATAATGATATTGAAAGTTGAAATTAAACTGTACTATATAGAGGACATTTGTTCATGTCAGTGTGAGATGATAGAAAAAAGTATTGTAGTTTCATAATAATTTTAAATACGTTCGATTAGGTTTATAATCACTCAAAAATGTTTCACTCTCCTTAAAACAGCAAATAAGTCGTGCTATCGTCACGTTCAGGCATGTATGATGGCATTAACTTACTAATTATTCATCATGGCATCAACTAAGAAAATCTACGATTTAATGCAATTACATTATAATTCCACACTCATATAAGTTACAAAATAACTCAGAAGTACTTGGAGGCTTTTCGGAATTGAACCGGAATGGATGTGTTGTCACTTCACGGTGCATAATTACAACATTTACATTTAAATAACAAACAAGTGTACTGTAAACGTGTCAAAAAATATTGCAAACAAGTATGTGGTATTGTGCGTTGTTCACCACCAAACAAAATACAGTCGGTTCGTATTGGTTTATTTCGATTTTATCATAACGCCAAGTTTATTGTGTCTAAGGTAAAACATATTTATCTGCGAGCGCGGTGTGCACAATTATAGGCAATGACAAAATTCAATAGGAAGAAATGATAAGAATATACATTTTAACGACGAGAATGCCTGTAACTGCATATAATTTATTATTCTAAGTTCGGGTCTGTTGAATATCGTCAACTTATAAAAGGTTGTCAATATAATATTGCAGGCGAGTTATATGTGGAAAATAGTCCTATAACGTGATCTACGTCACAAAGTAAAACGCAGAACATTGATGTTATGAAACAAAACTGTATTACTATAACATAATGTCAGTGTAATAAGTGTGTAAACAGATGTTTAGTTGCAACTGAAGACTGTGAATGATTGAAATTGTGTTAGACCCTCAAATACTTATTTTGCATTAAAAACCCGCAACATAATGTTTTAAACGTATTAAACGTGCGTATAGTTTTTATAAAAGAGTGGTTTTGCACAGTCATTAATTACTAATTTATTGTTTAAATTGTAAAGCAAACATAATTCATACTTTATTGAAGCGTAATTATCGCTAAAATAAGGTTAAACATTTTTTATGTTTTACAATTCAAGTATATGTGTTATCGTTTTAATTTAAAGTCTGTTTAATATTGTGTACGCACTGATCATGTTTTTGTGAATAAATAGTGAACAGCAACATGAGTATTATATTTTATTATTGTTGTATGTGTTCTATTTAAATCGCACAATCATATGCCTATTAAATCCTATGATTGAACGAAAACCTTGTGAGGCGGGCTTCTCTTCGATTTGCGCAAATGTTCAGCTTATTTATTATATTGTCGATGAAGCTTTCGCTTACTGTGCCTAACATAGTAATCGATAATTATCAGCCCCTGTTGCCATATTTTATAAACTTCGCTGTCTACATACATTGACAATAGTGAATAAGAATCAATATTTTCTTCAACCATTATCGCGGTTAAAAAAAAAATATTTTAATTTATCAACAATCTAAACAATATGTTACAGTTATTGTATATTAGTCCCAACTATTTAATAATGAAATCGTGGTATCAAACCGTGAAGTAAATAATTAAGTATTATGTCTAACGTAAGTACATCTGACGGTCAGTGAAATGCAAATACATGTCCAAAACGCAACAAGAACCAAAATTACTACCATTAGTATAAACAGGTTTTACTCACTATTTTAACATATTTCCGATACAAAGATAATTGTTTGAAATCTCTATAAACAAAATGTCTCTTTTCTTACTATGTAGACGTCAAAACTTTATTTACAGACATAGCGTTGTGCCAATTAACCGCTCGTCAAATAACATATCGCTCGGCACACCTATCTGTGTGATCTATCGATAAGAAAACCCCGACCAACGATAGTAGACGAAACGCGTTTGAAAAATAAACCCGTCTGATGTGGGAAGCTTATTTCTACCATGTACATTTTAACAAGAGGGTTCATTAAATAATATATTCATATATGTTATATGCTATCGAAACTCATATCCAGTATTAATTTAAAATTAATTTAAATCCGTTTTACACATGCTGAAATAATAAAATTATGACGTTGCTTCGAGAGAATCATGATGACACAGACATAATTTACACATGTACATTAGTTGAAATATAATGTTAATGTTTGATTCAATTTAATATGTTGCTGATTTTAGGTAACTAATTTCCTAGACATATATAGCAACTGGGCATCAGGAGTAAGTTAACCTCAACTTACATAACAATACCACAGATACGTCAGTATTATTAATATTTTCATCCTATAATAAAGTGCTACACGTGTAATGTGTAGTTATGAACAACTATAATCGCCTTGTTATGTTACTGAAACAAATTTAAATACTTTTTTAGTATAGTTCTTTAGTCATGATGTCGTTTTTTACTCTGCTTTTATGTACACTGTTTCTGTTTGGAATTTATAAAAACAAGTTTGAAAAATGGTCGCATTTGAAAACACTTCCCAATAAACCAATGATGGGATCGTAGATATATATTGTGACACATGTTAAGGAGTCATATCGCTTGCTGGCATGATATATTCCGGAGGGCATATTCCGGCCTATCCTAAAGTATCAAATGGAATGGAAGTATATGTCCATGTATGAATATTAACAAATCACGGTTAAACAATATTAATAACGAAGGTAAAGAAAGCGTTATGATAATTGCTGAACGGTGAAATGTGTACATGATGCAGACACATACAACTATGCATTGAAATAAGACTGTTGTTAAAGCAAATACTGAATGTTTGCAGCATACATAGTGCGTTCGGAAACATTTTGCGTTTTTAAAAAGACAAAATCAACCTTCATGAGCTTCAAAAAATTGAACAGGACGTTCAAAATGTGACGCTACGCCGCTGCTACGGGTTGTGTCAAAAATCGATATATGATTGGCTTAACAACACGTTATATTGACAGCTGGCAAGTGGTTAATTATACCAATGTTTAAATGAGGATTAAATTGCTCAACAAATGCAATAATTATTGTATTAATATCCCAAACGAATAGCGGCAAGTAGGAACTCACTTGGCTAACTAGGAAGTATTTGGATAGCCATTGCCTCTACTAAAAAACATAAGTGTTTGCCTTGTCAGCTCTCGAAAAAAATGTATTGAATGTAATATGAAATAGTTATGATATTATCAATTAAATTTATTTACACATGTTTTATTAACTCCAGATACCTGCTAACAATCCATTGTTTATCACAACACAGTAATTCCAATCCAAAAATACGATCCATGTTTGTTTACTATGACGCTGTCAGCGAGCTGTGTAGGAATACAACCTTCATTTTCAATTGCACAATATGATTTGTTTTTCCTAATTATTATTCAAAATTAATGGTTTTCACTTGTATTATAAATCTTAGGATGCATTTGTTTATTGCATTTGGTAAAGTTATGTTCCAGTTGCAAATGCTTTGGAACTATTTTGTTACGCGTAGAAAGCTTATGCATTGTATAAGTTTTGTGTATTCATTGTATTATTAAACTGTTAAACAGACTTTAAATGCAGAACGTTACTGCCTGATATGATGTATTAATTTAATATGTTTTAATATGAATTGCTTCTCAGGGCAGCAGATAAGATTTTGGGTCAATTAGTTTTCACTGCAAGCTTTTTGTAACAATTAACTTTTTACCCTCAAAACTATTTGTCAATTAGTTTTTTTTACAATTTGATCAAAACGTACATATATTTCTGGATCAGATTAGCGCTTCATTTTTGAATATTGATAATTCTCAGCAATTCCAATTAAGTCATTATAAATTCACAGTGGCAATGGTTGTTTGTAAATATTATTACTAATTGCATACTGACAAATGGATGATGGAGTTATTTTGTTTAACCATTTTCAACACTCCTGCCGTTCAGTCTCAGATCATAAGGGCAAAAGCCCGCGAAGCGGGCGTTGACAGTTAATACATAGGTAAATTTAGACAAAACAATACAAAAAAAAATATTATTTTTTGTTATTGATACAACTGGATTTTTTTTGCCACGCGTCACCTATTTTCGCGATGCTATTTATCTCCCCCTGAATACTTATCTTGTCCATGTTCTACCTCCGTGTCTGGTTTACTACCAGTTGTGATAACTTTTTCCATACATAACTTTAGAAAAATAACCCGCCTAAACTGTATTCGTACATCCGGTTTCAACTAATCAAATAAGATACAATTTTAGTCTCGCATTTTTTTGCTTCAATCAATATCACTGACTCATTGTTATTTTTAACCATTCAAATTAATTTTCAATTGTTTAAAAAGATTTATTTGTTCAAAACATGAACGACCGCGTTTCTTTCGTCTTCTTACATACATGACTCTGTGACGTCACTGCTTTTGTCAAACAATGACGTATCAGTTCGATATCTCAAAAGGGAGTGAAAAGTGGAACTACTTGTGTTTTGTTGACATTTTAAATGCAAAACAGATATGGAATGAAAATCGATTGGTAAGTAAATATATAACTGATTAATTGCATTTGGTTACAAGAAATATCAAGCTAGATCTATATATTGCGAAAGAATGCCTTTTATATATAAGAAACCGTTTTCGTCACTAAGCAATTTTTTGCCGATTTTAAGTTTAGTGTTATTCGTTCAATCTATATAAACAAAAATGTTATTCTTTTATGAACAGTGTTGGTGTCATTTTTCAATTTTATTCTACATGATTATTCCAAGATCCTCTATTGTTGGAATGTTAAGAACTTCTTAAGATAAGGTTATGATTGAAAACAATAGTTCAACTCGTACTCGATCATTTTCGTACCAAAGTGTTCAAAACTGCTATTTAGTGCTAACAATAAATCTGTGCTGACATAAGCATCGGATATTGGCTTAAAATGTATTTTTCTTTTGTTTAATATTTTAGAAGCTGTTCTGTCAAGCGCTGGGCTGCACACATTTTATGAATTATTCCGACTGGATCATGGATGCTTAATACTCAACGCCTCGATTATGGATCTATCAAACTGGGAGGGAATGAAATATAAGCAACTGTGAACTCAACTGTAGTGTTCAATTTTTGTGTTGAATTATTGTGATGGAACATAAGTTGACTGTAAAGAAAATGCAGTTATAATGAAGAGTATGGGTCTGTCATCAAAAAGCAGCTTCGTTATAAAACATATTAGCTATGCAAACACTGTGAAAGAGAAAAGAAATTAACAACTAGCAGATAGCAAACATGTTGCATTTATGTAAATTCTGACAGTGCCAATGCATTTATAGAATGTTTCAGTAAGTCTAGTAGTTAATAAAAAGCATGCCACAACGGCACAAGAAAGAAAGCACACTGAGTTTTGGGACCATTGTGTTGTGAAGACTCCAGTGAGACATTGAACTTTTACACATTATTAAGAAGCTTGTTTTAATATAGAACTTCTTGTTTATTGTGTAATTGAATGTTCCTTTTTTGTCCAATGACCCATTTCCTTAATTGTGAATATTTCAATTAAAGATGCCTGTTGTACTATGTATGTTTTTTAATTCCTGTATAAATAATAATTTTACATATCATGCTGTGTTAATGTTTTTATGTTTAATCAGTTTATGCCATGACCAATACTTTAAGCCAGCTTTAGGCTTACGCTTTAGGCTTAAGCAAAATATCACTTCCAAGATAGATGCACACACTTCGGGAATCATTGTTTTGTATAGTTTATTGACTGTAATTTATACAAATAGTTTTCAATTCACTTTATTATGCAGGCTTTTCAATAAGACCTGAGATGAAATAAATGAGGTTCAACATCCTATAACTATTTAATACTTTTTTCGGCGAAGCTCTTTAATCCAGCTTTTCACCTTAAATGACCTATATTGATAGCTATGAAGTGCTGAGAAAATTTCCATGAGACGTGAATGAATACATTCGAATATGTTTTGGCTGATTTGAGAGAAATCCCCCAGAACATCGGCCACATCACTACGTCTTGTGGTCCATCAAATAGTATTGAACACTGTTCAGTGTATAGATATTCGAACTATTCTCAGAAACTTCGAAAGACTCATAGACACAGAATACGGCTCAGTTACTATTACACATTAAATTTCACCATGCATAATTTCAGGGTCAGTAATCTGTCAGTTAATCGTCCGGGGAAAACCAAATGGACTACCGTTAAGGGCCTTATGATGATAACACAGTATTGCTTTCAAGATATACAATAACATGAATGATTGAGAAAGAAATTAATGAAACCCTTATGGTAAATGCCACTTATATGCATTGTGAGAAAAAAAAACTACCAAAATACTAAAGGTGTCGTGATAAGGGGAAAATGGTTTAATTATCTAACCACACATGTATGACGTTCATTTTTAATTACACTGGTGTGTTACAAATATTTTAATGTGATACACATAGCAAGATGTACCATGTTTAATGGTATAAACTGTATAAACTGTTCATGCAATAAACTTTTAAAGTTGATAAAAGAATTTATTTACGACGGATACGGATAAACAAGTGATGCACATTAATCAATATTTAGTTTTTTAATTAATCTATATGCAATTATATAGATATTTTTTTTGTTCAACTATCATCTTTGAAATTAGCGCTGTTTATCGTGTTTAATATATTTATTGTTTAAGCTGAAACTGAGTATACGTTCTTATTAATTTTTAAAAGATATAAATCATTGATTAATGAAAACTATAATACAAGATCAGAAGAAATAGCAAAAACAAATAAAGGAAAGAAAAGTTGTATTTTATAGTAAATATTTTTCTGGTGAACAGCCAAAAACTCCTTCATGTACAAAAGATATGAACTCCGTTTAGACATCCCAATCAGTCTGCATATTCGTTCATTCCACACACAGACACATCTACGAGTCTATGTGTTTGTATCGCTGTTATCTTGCTCATTATAAATTTCACTGAAGTAAACAATAATTGATTTAATGTACCATATAAACATTGTTGATTAATTTTAAAACATTCCACAGTCATATTCATGTGTTGGATTAAGAATGATATAATATAATGTTGACATTGAAATCATAAATACTAGCTTTAAGTAAAATTAAGTCTTTATTTTATTTCTCTTTTCGACTTAATCTTCCATCTTATAAACATACTGACATCCCTGCATATTTTAAAGAAGAATAAAAAACTTTTGTAATAATGAAATACAAATATTTTGACTATTTGGAAATTATTTCCTGTTTTCGTGGACCACATCTTAGCAGGAGCATGTTTGCCAAAAAATGTTGTTCACATGATTCAGTTATTTAATTCTCGCAGGACTAGACGAAAGCATTGGTGTCGCACCTCTGTAAATAGAAAATGTAAAGTTAGATAAAAGATATGATGTTAGGGCAGTGATTTAATGATAAGCAATAATGTATTATAGATGTTCCCCTAAACAATTTTTTAATTATATATTCTTCAAATAACATCACTTTCTTCTATTAAATAGATTTGTAGTTTAACATGTCTAATATTGTTCAATTAAAAAGAGAACAAAAATCAAACTGCATGAGTATTAAAGAGTTTGAAAACAAGATAAATGGTTTTTTCATCTAAAGCCTAACTCTTATTTGTATGCCCCCTTCTTCAAAGAAGAGGGGGTATATTGTTTTTGGCCTGTCTGTCTGTAATTCTGTTTGACTGTCTGTCCCAAAACTTTAACCTACCCGTCAATAATGCAAAAGTTATGAAATGCTTCAACCTACCGGTAGGTTGAAGTATTGACATAACTTTTGCATTATGCAAAAGTTATGACAATACTTCAACCTACCAGTAGCCTACCGGTAGGTTAAAGTATTGTCATAACTTTTGTATTATTGATGACAGCATCTTGATACTTGACATGCATGTGCATCTCATGGAGCTGCACATTTTGAGTGGTGAAAGGTCAAGGTCATCCTTCAAGGTAAAAAAACACAATCCAAGGGAAGTAATAAGCTTTAAAAGAGAGATTTCTAAACCTGCCAGATGATAAATAGAAATTTTATTTCAAAGCGGCGCAATTGTGATTCTGACAAACACATCTCTTGTTTTTTTGTTTATTTGTCTAAAAACAAATTACCTTTTATTGGTTTGTTCAGTTACATATTTTATGTCAATGATTTAAAGGTTTTGTTCCACAATAATGATTTGGTGCAGACATGTAAAACTTATGATATCTACAACAGACATCTTATTAGCTTTTGCCCGTAAATTAGGTGGCACCTATAATTATATTACTCACATTGCCAAACCCTCTCCATCAATGACAAGCCCGTGGAAATCATGATGTTGTTAGTTTTTGAGACACGGAATAACAGCGGTTTTAAGCCGAATATTTCAGAATCTGTCACCACCTGCGCTATTAAATGTGATAGTATACTCTTCACAATGTCTTTTCCCGACAGTTTGGTTCTCGTAACGAATTGTAAAATATTGGGCGCGCACGCTGTTTATAAAAGTTTCCAAACCCGACCGCGTTTAACAAAGAACCTTTTCCCGAACTTATTTCGGCGGAAGTAACTTTTTATATTGACACCGGCCCAAAACGGTGTCTATACGAACTAACTGAAAATATTACGGCCGCACTAAAGGTTACA
Source organism: Dreissena rostriformis (assembly GCA_007657795.1). NCBI lineage: Eukaryota > Metazoa > Mollusca > Bivalvia > Myida > Dreissenidae > Dreissena > Dreissena rostriformis. The sequence goes on from VMBQ01008634.1 coordinate 32,685, forward strand.
ATACACTAATTATAATTAAACGCGGTACGGCGGAAAACGGAACAACTAAAACGACGAAGAATCGATTTCAGTTCGTTTTCCATTTTCATAATCGTTTGCTGTACGATTGTACGATTGATTTTTAATTTCAATTCGTTTTCTGTCAAATACAAATCGTAAAAACGATAAAACGAACCTTATCTGTTGCCCTGGGCTTCTTTTGATATAACATATCATATTATTGACTTACTTTGTGAATTTAGGGTTCCGAAATGCTGTTTAGGAAAATGGTTCTTGGTAAACTTCTTTCATTGGTTTAGGAATTCCTAAGTGCTCGTTGATTGGTCAAGACGCCTAAGTTTCGGAATCCTAAAGCATCTTACTATAAATAGCGCGCAGCATCACGGATTCATTACCTCGGTCACTGACTCAAAATATATGTCATCAAAAGTCGGAAACCTACCAGCTTAAGCTGAAGTCACCATAATGGTAGGGAATAGTTTTATAAACTCTTAAGTATAAGTTATTTTCAAAATTAACCAAGAGACAGTACGTAATGCTGCGCACCTTCATCATACTCATTGCTATTTATTTTTAAACAAAACTTCTAAAGTCTGTTCTACGATTTGAATAGATTTGTTAAACCTCTACTCGGTCGTTTGTTCAATCCTGACAACTTAGACAGCCTAGGTATTACATGAATTACACGCTTTACCTCCAAATAAGATAGAAAAATATATGAATAAACGGAATATGGACTTATAAATTGGTCTATTTCAAAAATTCTTCAAACTTTTCACAAAACTTAAATGTAAACTAGATTTGACATTAACTCGCTGTTGCTAACGAACAAAAGACGAAAAAAACGTAATAAATTGCGATATATTAAGCTTAAATTGTCGTCATACTAGTAAGTTAATTAAGTCTATATAAATTGTGTATTCTTATATACATGTGAAGATGTAATAGAAAAGTTTTATGTTTCATAATAACCGTCGGTTATTAATACAATACCGGTATACGCAAATCAAATTAATGATATAAATATTATGGTTGTGTTGTTGACAGAATGACAAAATATACTTGCAATTCCGAAAAATAAAAAAATGTCACGAAACCAAAGGTGTGTAGATCGTTTCGTTTATCCCAGGAAATTGATACTTAAATTACTTTAATTACATAAAACGAGTATATTTTAAATAGACATGAACACATAGTTTAAGTAAAGCACTCATCTTTATCCCACATGACCTCCAGTGAATTTTACTTGGTGGGATTCTATCATTCAAGTTACCGAAATACCATAGCGTTCAATTATAAAACATCGAATGTTCTTTTGTTCTCTCACCCCTATAGCAAGCCCGTCATCAATTACAAAATGAAAACAAGCGCCGGAATCATTATGTACAATTTAAAGTGAACCATATCAGTTATAAGGCCCCTAAAATGGATTTGAGTATAACATATGATAAGCCTTATGCTTTAATGATTAAGCGTTATGGATACCAATGAAGTATAACACCTTGCAATTGGTTGCTAACGCAGATGTGTTGTCACTTATATGCTCACGTTTTTTCTAAGTTTATATGTATACGTGTACATGTATATGTTATTAAATATGTATTCTGTATGTGTGCCTTGTCGTGTGTGTATGAAAATTGTTCAATAGCCTTAAATAAATGACATTGTGGTGATGAAAATAATAATCTATTTTGATGCCGCTGGAGTTTATATTAGTAACACATATTTGAAATATGATCTGTTCTGCAAAACACCTCTTTAAGAATTATTTTATAAACTTATAAACTTTGACCTCAACTAGGAAGAAGTCCTCATGAACACGTTAAACCAGTTTTGGATAATGAGGTTAAAAAGTAAATATTTGAAATGTATTCATTGTCTCCAACTGTGAAGTGTGTAAATACACTACGCTAGAGGACATTATAATTAAACCTTCCTATAAAGATCTAATAGGTAACGCCAAAATCGAATGTTATCAAATAAACTGTCGTTTATAAGACATAGTCTTATTCATGACTTCCAAAATCTGATTCTGAATTTATTATTTTTTATTATTGAATGTTATTTTTTGGCGGTAACTAATTTTAATTTGAAAGTAAGGTTTTGAAATTTATCGATTACCATTTTAGACCGTAGACGACTAATGCTCTTTTCTATTTACTTAAACATTCATGAAGTAAAATTATTAATTACATCAATTTCAATTTGGTTAACATATTAATGGCATTTTCTTCTAACTCAATGGTACAAATGCATATACCTTAATATTATTTATAATTGTAATTTGTTAAATGTTAAAGCCCCATTTACACTCAAAATCAACGAATATTTCGTAAAATATTTCGTAAAAGTCAACCCATAAGCAATCTGTGTTCCTTACAGCAATAGCCAAAACTTCAACGCTATATGTGGTCTGGTAACAATGATTTAACAAGATTCATAATGCCCTTTTTTGTGGTACAATATATTCCATTTTAATTTCCGCAACGATATATTTTCATACGACACAGGAACACTAAATTGGTAACATGTGTTGAATATATTGTACCACATACAATAAAAAAGAGAATGTCGTATTTCTTCTTTCAAAAATTTTGCTTTGTTTTTTCTTCTGTCTTATGTGTCTACACATCTATTTCATCAATCTTGATGAGCCCACTATTTCTTTTAGTCTAGTCCCTGGGGATATTTGTGTGAATTTTTTGTCAAGAGCATTTCTTGGTCTCATTGTTTAGGGGAATGATTGAAGTTCAATTTTAGTCATGGTGGACTGTTGTCAATTGTTAAACTATTTTTTAGATCTTGATCTTTCGTTCTAATCCTTTTTAGAACAACGTGATTCATTTTTTACTGTATATGCTATGTGTACCATGTTTGTCCGTGAAATAAAAAAATATGTTTTAACTAAGTAGAGAATAAAAGCATACGCACACAATTTTCAGCGAGTACATACAAACCCTGAAAGTTCAATAGCTTGCTTGGACTTGCATTGAAACAATCCATAAACTCGTTTCAATATATCAGAAAAAAATGTACTATCCAGAATCTCCTAATATTATATATATATATCTTTATTGCAAATGTTTAAGTATAAATGTATTTTCTTAAAATAAAATGCTTTTTTCCAAATAAATTGTAGTTATTCAATTATGTCACAAGGAGCAATAATTCACACACTTTACTATGTTAATCGTACTATGCACTTCTCTTGAATTGATGGGTACATAATTATAGTATTCCTCACATAAGTATGTTTCTTCTTTGCGTATATAAACTACTTAGGTCCGTTTATTTGAATAGTGCCCGGTAAAGACGCGCGCGCATCTAGTCAGCGGGCGCAATTCAGTATAGCGCCCGCTGACTAGATGCGCGCGCATATAATAGTGCAAAGTCGCAGTCATTAGAAGTAAATGCCGGTGTCCC
>VMBQ01008635.1:0-13034 GCA_007657795.1 Dreissena rostriformis
CGTTATGTGTGATCTTGACCGTTATTAGTGTACTGGGCTCTCCGTTCTTCATAATGTGTGATCCTTAACAGTGTACTGGGCACTCCATTCTACGTGATGGAGCACTTGCCCGGACGGATCTTCAAGGACCATCTGCTGCGGGACTCACGGCCGGAAGAGCGACGGGCAGTCTACTCCGAAATGATTAAAACCCTCTGTAAAATACACTCTGTCAGCATACAGGAGGCGGGGCTACAGGAGTACGGGAAACAGGGTATGTATAGAGAATGAACAAGCCTAGCTCTGGAAAACTGGCCTTAATGCATGTGCACAAAGTGTCATCCCAAAAAAGCCTTATCAGGGACGGCACTTTGAGCTTTTATGGAATTTTTCTTTAAAGGAAGTCTCTTCAAACCAAAAATCCTGTTTAGGCGGAAAGTGACACAGGTTAATCTGGGACGACACTTAACACACATGCATTTAGCCCAGTTTTCCCAGAAATATGTGATCAGTGCTTCTGATTGGTTTTGAAAGCTTTAAAGCGGTGCTTATAACAAAGACAAAACGCCCGGAAACGTTAATCATATTTTGAGTTTCAGCAAAGAAACAGAATGCTCATGTAAAAAAGGAAGACCTTTTGTCTCGTGACAGAAAAAATGCCGGCATGATTGCTCTGATCAGCACAACTCTGACTAAAATGGGATGCTTTGTTGTTCTGTCTTCATGGGATGCAGACGTTCAAATTCTTAAAGCAACAGTATAACGATCCCGTCGTAGCACCACAACGTTGGTGGGCGTGGATACAGATTTGCTCATCTTGATCTTGCATAACTCTGAAATATCTCCAAGGTCAAGGTCACACTTTGAGGTCAAAGGTCAAAAATGGCCATAAATGAGCTTGTCCGGGCCATAACTATGTCGTTCATCGAGGGATTTTGAAATCATTTGGCACATATGTTCACCATCATTGGACAGTGTGTCGCGAGAAAGAATTACGTCAATATCTCCAAGGTCAAGGTCACACTTTGAGGTCAAAGGTCAAAAATGGCCATAAATGAGCTTGTCCGGGCCATAACTATGTCGTTCATCAAGGGATTTTGAAATCATTTGGCACATATGTTCACCATCATTGGACAGTGTGTCGCGCGAAAGAATTACGTCAATATCTCCAAGGTCAAGGTCACACTTTGAGGTCAAAGGTCAAAAATGGCCATAAATGAGCTTGTCCGGGCCATAACTATGTCGTTCATCAAGGGATTTTGAAATCATTTGGCACATATGTTCACCATCATTGGACAGTGTGTCGCGCGAAAGAATTACGTCAATATCTCCAAGGTCAAGGTCACACTTTGAGGTCAAAGGTCANCGCTGGTTTTTAGGAACTTTTCTGGCAATCTCATTAATATTCATAGATATGCAAATGTACTAATTTGCATATAAAACTGCAGATCATACTAGGTAATAATCATACTCTTCATTTTATCACCAAACTTTTTTTTTCTAGAACCAATTTTGAAGAAATATTTGAGAATTATACTAGCTAAACTAGATATTTAGTCAAAGCCTGACGGTTGCCATAGAAACAGCTCAATAATAACTTATAGCTGCCCAACTGAGATTGTTATCACACATTTTATTTATTTATATTAAGTATACAATCAAGTAAGATAGGTGTTGTTTTGCCCCCCTGAGTGGTACACCCCAACCAATCTGGCTGATAGACTATAACAGAGATTTACAAAACAGCATGCCGTTTGGATTGTAAGTTACATAACATTGTAATCGGCTGTATTCATTACACGATACATAACAACAAATCTGTTCATGATATAAGCAATACGCATGGTGTTTTAAATGTATAACAATATTGATACAGCGTGATATAATTAATTGAAAGCACATTTATAAATAGACACATATTCAATAAAAACACATTTATTCACAGAATTCGACCTTTTACACATTTTAACACGAATTGTTTTGAAAGTGTATCATGTATATAAATAATGTATCGTGAGATATATATCACTTTATTTCTTCCAAATAAATGAAGAGCTGAACAAATAATCAGACACAAGTTTACAATAGGTAACAAAAAGCATAAGCATAATATGTATACATAGTACAATATCTTACACTACGTCAGCGATCAACACAGTTAACATTGACATTTTAAACAGAGTAAACTTACATACACATATGTTTGGAATATACTATATATATCAGCATGCTTTTGTTAGAGTGTTATTCTATGATAACTGTAGGAGTCTCTATTTGTGACCTCACTTCGATGTCCGTACTAGTCTTCACATGATTTCGAAATGAACAAAACATGTGTCTGAGTGCGGTACGAAACCTTTTACTAGCCAAAATGTAAACAAAGAAATGTACCCAGTTCTCAAGATCCGTGATTGCGAATGCTAGAGTGGTGTAGATGAAATAGTTAATGTTGTCATGGAGACCGAAGGAAAGAATAACTTCTGGGTCTGGGTAAAGAGCATACCATATCAGAGCTAAACAATATGGGATGTGAAGTACGAGGAAAGTGATAGATGTAGCCAAAAATGTGATTGTTAATTTTGTCTGCTCTAGTCTTATCATTTCGATGACATTTTGGTTCAACGTCATATTGAGTCTTCCTTTTGTCTGCTTTGCAACTTCATATAAAATAGCTATGGTGCATGTAAGAACAATGACACGAGGAAGTAATACATAGTATAGGGTTTCAAACAAGTACCAAATTTCAGACAAAAACAATGAATACATGCATACTTATCTAGACTCATTTTCATCGGGCATGCTAACTGACACTTCCGTTAAGTATGGAAGAGTGCACAGTAAGCTCCAGCATAACATAATATCAAGCAAGCATTTTGCTCGTTTCAATGTGAACCACACATTAATCTTAAGTGGGAACAGTACAGCACACATCCTTTCAACAGCCCAACACACTAGAATATATTTTGAGAACACCAATAATGTACTTGTCCAAAAATTTAACATACGACAATATTATTCCAATCAATGCTCATCTTGTCAAGGTAATAGTAAGCGAATCTCACAAGACAAACACAGAGGTCATTAGTGCTTAAACAAACTATATATAGTTCCGTAATTTGAAATGATTTCATTTTATACACTAGCGCAATCGTCAAAGGATTTGTAAAAAATCCAGGTATATTAGAAAAATAAAAGAAATAGTTGCTTATAAACATATACACTTTGATCTTATACATATGATCTTGTGAAACAATTAACTCTTCCTGATTCGAATCATTGGTACAAATCCAAATCGAGCAGTTTGTTGAATCCTGTTCACATGGACATCTGTGGTATGTATCGTTGCTATTTCCCGTATTGTTTTCGAGTATTTTGGTAAATGGTATTGTCGTGTAAGTACTGTCCTCAATTAGCGATGATTGCTCACTATCATACAAACTTTCTCCAGATAAGTTTGTACAAATAAGCGAAAGCACTACGATGCACTTCAAATATGGCTTCACCTCCATTTCTGAAATAATAAAAAAACACATTTAAGAGAGGATATTTATTGGATTCGGTGGAATATCGAGTGAATGTCTTTTTTCTATGATCACGAGTGAATTAAAATTGATATTCCACTGAATCCAACACATTTTCTTTTTATGTTATTCCCTTTTTACCGTTTATTTACATGATTAAAGAGTTTAACTGGAGAAATTCGCTGAAATAATGACGTCATTTCGTCATTATTTGTGTTTATGCTTGTTTAACCGTCTTTTACATTGTAAAATAATTTTACCGGGTAATTTCACTGGATTTATGACGTCATTTCGTAAAAAAACGACGTTATTTCACAGAAAACATCGAAAATCATCAATAATTTTAACTGTTATTTTTCACTGTTTGAAACAGCGAATTATCTGTTTAAAATTCACCGATATTTCTCTATATACCACCGGAAAGCAAAACCTAAAAATATTATCATATTTAAGAGTTCGATTAACGAAATTTTACACTCATTTTCCAAAGCAATTGACGAGTGAAATATGCTCGCAATCAACGTGTATACCGTCTTACTACCTTATTACTGTCATACATATAAATTGAGTTCTGAATTATATTATCAATAGATTCTCTCCATGTACTTTCATTTATTTATCTACTTAATATAAAAGCACTCGATACGATACAGTGTATACACATATTGTTGTATTAAGATTTGTATCTAGGTTCTGTTGAAAATTATGTACGTCATTGAACATCAGTGGATATATTGTGTTGTAAAATGTGTATACTAATGCCATTAAAGCCCATTGAAATAAACTATCTATATAAACTATATATTTATTTCAAAAACAAATAGGACAATATACTAATACATCACCATATATAATACAAAGCCAAGCGATAAACCACAAAGTTATTAAGATTTTCAGTATCCAAACAAATGCTCAAAAGAGTGCATGTAAATCAACTTGAATCGATTTCTTAATAATTTGCCATACATATAGCCTTTTTTATAATATTGTTTTTAACGCACAATATGTCGATATTATAGCAGAATCTCAGCTGATGTTTCAAAACTCTCGGTCCTATAAACAGTTTGGTAAAATATAGTTTGCATTTAAATTGAATCCAAATTATCAGATCATGTTTAAAACGGAAATGATAACCAAAAACGACTGTTAATTTGCACAAATAATTCTGGCATTTGTTCATTGGTTTTTCAACACCGTTTTATAAAAACAAATATATCATGGTGCACTATACATGTAGATATAAAGCGTATGCACACACATATATATTGAAATATATATGTGTAGGCGGATGAATTTTATCAAATGTATCGATTGAATGTATATTATCTAACTTTATTCATAAAGCTATAACAAAAGTACTATTTCCCGTTCTCTCAACCGTGTGAAACGGAACAGTTACCAATCATTAGACTTTGAACCACCACGATTGTTAGGATAATTATCAGTTAATTTCAGAAGCTAACATAAATGAAGTTTGTTGAAAGAAACAACTAACGGGGGTTTAAATGAAGCAAATGTCGACAAAAATCTTCGAATGTTTAACAGTGAACATTGTAGTGGTTCTTCACTTAAGTACTTATATCATCAACTCAGCACATATTCCATGAGGATTTTTTTGTGTTAATTTCATGTTAATATCAAGTCATATTGTTTTTTTCTCTATACAATCGACAACGGTAAATTAAACATGCTAGTTTTGTCAACGATAAAATAAACACATGAAAAAGGGATCAAAAGTGCTGGACCTATTTTTGTTTAATGAGGTGTATACAAAAGGAAGTGGTCTACATATTTTAAAATGATTTGGCATAAACATGGATAAGGGAAAAAAAACACCCCAACCCCTGTCATATCCCTATACTATTATTAACAAAGGCTTAAACGAGTCACATATTGAATATACAGTATTTGCACACTATGCTTTAGAACAATTTTTTTGCGTTTCAGAAAACAATAACTCGTTAATTTGTTGTTATTTTCATTGGTTAATTAATTAAAATATATAACAAATGGATGATCTAAATAAAATGATTATGCAAACTATTAACTGTATTTGCATATACACATTCCACACAATTGAATCTTTTCTTTTCGATTTGGTTGTAATGGTAATATGCTGATTAAGCATGTCGTGTTCATCTATTAGAAGGGCTAAGTTAAAGAAAAAATATCCTTATAATACGTTTAAGAAAATAAATTTACATTTATATCGAATATGAATAAATTAAACTTTAAAATCAAAACAAACCTAAGAATAAAAAAATTTTAACATGCGTTTATATTTAGTTTATTTTGTATAATATTTGCTCAAATACATGTAACTTTTCTTTCACCTAATAAACATGCATATTTTTTTATTATTTTTTTTTTAAATTAAACAATTTATTTGTATGTATTTCATTATTAATAAATCTAAAAACGACTTACCGGATAACGTATCCTTCAGCGTTTCCACAGAGAATGTTTAGAACTTTGGAGTGCATTCTCTTTATATCGTGATGAGAGAAATCGATTGATGTATATCGACTTACCAAAAGATGACGTATTGATGTTCTGATTAACGTTAAAAAACAGCACGCGCGATGCTAATGCAAATGCAAATTCTAGTGAATCGTGTGTTAGTGTTCAAACTATGAAACATTGCAAGATATATGATAAACATCTTATGTACGATGATTTATGTACATGTGTCGTGCCAAAACGCCCATTTATGCGTTCGTGCAAATTGTATAGCTTTCATGAGAAGGCTAAATTTCTCATAAGCAAAGATACATTTATGCATCATACTGCAATTATGACTTAATTATTATATTATTATTTTTTAAGTTAATGAACCATGCACGAACATGGTGAAAGGTTTTAAAGCGTATTAATAGAAAGTTTGCATGCATGTAAGACATGGTCAATTAAATAATAAAGCTAAGCAATTTGTTAAACAAAAAAAATCATCCCCAATCATCATAAGTACCGGTAATTTGATGGTGTTGGCAATACATATGTTCGTACTAAGAATCAGAGCAACTTTCTTATGTGTTGGTATTTTTCACATTTACAATCAAATTGTTAATAGCTTAGAAAGGCTGTATGCAAGAAGTAGGACAGCAAACCAAGACTAAATAAAGGTAAGAATGAACATCCATTTCACAAGTTGCTCATAACTGTTGTTTTGTTTAATCCTCCGTAACGATACACGCTACTTTAGATATATTAATAGTAATTTACGGTATCAATATTGCGGAAAACATGCGCAAATGATTTAAATTTAAAGCATGAAGTTCCGGTTCCCTTCGATGTTTTGTTAACTTAATAATGCTGAGACTTGAAGACGTTTTTGTTAAAGTGACATCTTAGTTTTTGCTTGTTTTGTGTGTAACCATTCAAAATACTGCTATATAATTTATATGATCGCTTCATTGGCGTAGTTAATGTGAACCATACTCTTACACTATCACCTCTCTGCAATAATGTATTTAAATAAATCATTATTTTATGCAGTTTTTAAAGAACGTATATATTTGAGTATTTGGTATATACCACTTTTTTAATGTATGAACAATTTCTTATAATTTTGGCAGGGAGCGCAACATTTAGCTTTATTGCCACGATAAAGATTTTCAATGTTTACACATCATTTTACAAAGATGTTGGAATATCTGCAGTTAGCTAGCAAAACTCAATAAGTTAGTTAATGTTTTATGTTGACATATCATTCTGATTTTAATATGCAGTATATATTATACATTCTGTTTTTGGAAATGATTTTGGTTGTGATTTTTTTCACAAATAGTCCCATTATAGACAAAACCGAAAAAATTATTTATTATCACATTTATTGCATGAGGTACATAATAGCAAGCATATTATGTATTTATAAAGTTATCCCTATTAAACAACTAACAAATGGTATAACACATTATATAAAATACTATATAGTTACTCATATATCATATACAATACAAGAAAACATATTATTAATAATATGCGACGAGATATTGAGTTACAAACATTCAATATGCTTTCAAGTATTTAATTGGCAGTTTCCTAATTCAAATTTAAACAAACACAGCGATTTATAATTAAAAAGATGCATGCATTTATCTTGATGACTTGATTTTATAATAGAGGGCCTCATAATTGCGCATGCTCATTAAGAAACATGGGATCCTCCAGTGTCTGGATTTGCATTGAGGTCATCTTAAAAAAATTGACTTCACATAAAATAATCGATGGATCACTACGAAAACAGTTTCAGTGCTGTAAATGTATTATTTTGTATTGATCAAGACAAACAAGGCAAAAATATATATTTAAAATGTTAATTTGGAGTGGGTGGCGGATTAAGGACGTGTGAGACTAAGACACTGCACCGGTAACTGTTTTACTTAGATCATTAGCAAATTTTTCTTTTAACATAATATCATCTTTAACAGAGAAGTTATACTTTTTGCATGTCTTTTAATGGTTTTCAAAAGAACATAATGTCTTGCATTTTATGTTAAATTAATAACGTTTTTTCTAAACTCAGTTTTATTCCACTTATACCGAGGATGACATATTTTAAAATGGTACAGTAAAGGAGACTGCTCGAAAGGTTGTCAGGATGAAAAGTGGAACCATCTCAGTGAAAGTTTTTTTTTATTATTGTATAATCTATTAAACTTCTTATTCCAACACATTAAAGTAGGATTGTATAGCATAAATCAATTTACTTGTCAGTGAAAAGTTAGCAGATACATATTTTTGTTAACATATTAACAAAATGTTTGCGTTTACCAACCTAGAGGGCTAAACATAACTTCGAAACTTTGTAAATATTAGTCTCCTAATATTATTGACAATATCAATTTAGCAAATATCAAAACTGTCACTGAACACGCATTAAATGCCTCTTTTTTAGAGGACCAGAAGGGATCCCAAAAAGGAGAAGGGCGCAGTACCCTGTTATTTCAATCCAGATCTTTCCATAGACTGCGTTCACATATGTTGCCTGTTTGGGGTTTGAACGTCTTATATAATTTATCGTGACATGTGGTGATTAATTTGCTGAAGCGGTTAGATTGTTGAGCATCAAAGTAAGCGTCAAAATGAGCGGTAAATACTGAATTACATACCTTGTAAATGTTAACCACTTTGATAGTTGCATGTCAATATTAAATAATTATTTGACAAAACTTCAACTTTCACAGACAATGGCCGTATAATTATTACGAGAATTATAGTCAGTTTGCATGGCTTTAAGCGTATATCAAAGCATTCTGAGTGTACTTATAATAACTTCTTTGTTAAATCGCTAAGTGCATAAAACGCCTAAGTGAATTAAACAAGCTTCAATAAATTTCAATCACTAAGTGGTAAAAAATATCAAAAGGTTAGGGATGAAAGACGCATATCAGATAGTAGTAATTGTCGTGTACTTCAGTAGAAACTAGTTTCATAACGGAACTTGTAAACCGATTTTTGTTGTTTATGCCCCCGGTAGGGTGGCATATAGCAGGCGCGCTGTCTGTCCGCCAGTCCATCCGACCGTCTGTCCGTCCGGCATTCCGTTTTCAGGAGTTGTTTAACGCAACGCTTTCAGATATTGAGCTGATTTTTAGGTATATGAGTTAACCTACATGACTTAAAGATGAAGTGTGAGTTTCGTTCCGGTCCATTGATTTGTAACGAAGTAACGGGCCGTCAAAGCGCAGTAGGGGCATTGTGTTTCACAAACACAGGTATTGTTTTACTTTTAATATAAACATTTACAATCAGTTTTTAATACTGAGCAAATGTTAATGCAAACGTACATGCTCGCTATCTCTGCCCGATTCAGGCTTGTGATATAATCGGCTATTTTTAATGTTTTTTAGTAATTCATATTTTTCCAAATTTTTGATGGAAGCGTTTATACGCTTCAAGTATTTTTTGTCGATTTCGATTGATGATTATTACACGACGGTTTCGCCCATCATTAAATATTGTCCGTAAGGACATAAGAAGCAAAACGAAGATCTGATTATAGATGTTTGCTTCCGTAAACAGTTGCATATCAGAAACCTCGTTTTGTGATGGTACAGTGGATAAGGTTTCGAATTTAAAAAAAGCATGGTTTCGACTCAGCTTTAATATTCCGCTGTTTCTTTTTTTCACAATACATATGTGACTGGTTCTATTAAACAAATAAAGGTCTGACAAATTTTATTATATAATTTTATTAATTTTATATAAATATTGTACTGTTTATAAAGCAGTTTATAAAACTCGTTATAAAATAACTCATTCACATTTTTATTCAATCGTTGTCTCAGTGATGATGCAACTCTGGCAAGCAGTATCGGTAACAAACGTTTATCACATGATACCGAGCGGTTATCAAATGATTCAGAGCGGTTATCACATGATTCAGAGCGGTTATCACATGATTCAGAGCGGTTATCAAATGATACAGAGCGGTTATCACATGATTCAGAGCGGAAACACATGATTCAGAGCGGTTATCTCATGATTTAGAGCGGTTATCACATGATACAGAGTGGTTATCACATGATACAGACGGTTATCATATGATACAGAGCGGTTATCACATGATACAGAGCGGTTATCACATGATACAGAGCGGGTATCACATGATACAAAGCGGTTATCACATGATTCAGAGCGGTTATCACATGATACATAGAGAATAACAGGTTACTGCCTGCTCTTTTTGTAATATATCAGGCAAGGCTAGAATAATATAACGGCGAGGCTTGCCGAGCCGTTATTTTATTCGTGCCGAGCCTGATTTATTACACAAAGATCAGACAGGTACCTGTTTATCTGTTGATCATACCTCATTACAAAGTCACCATTTTAAAAGAAATAATAACGAAAAATCATTAAACCCTTAAATATGTCTGCATTAAATTTAATACTATGTTATCTATGTCATTTATAAATTGTTTGTAAATGTTTGCTACAATTATTGCAATATTGGTACTTCTTTAAGGTTTCGATTAAGACACAATTATATGTTCAGGTTCATAAAAGATATTTATTTCAGCTTGATTAAAACAAAAAACCTTATTGACACACTCGAGTCCGAGGGCCATTATGCATTTAAGGCAGATTATTGACGTCCGGCCAAGCTCTGGTGTGTTTTGTCGTTTATATAACATCTCATCCTATTTTGTTTCTTCTTTAAAATATGTTACCAAACCAGCTTTGAATACTTTAAGTTTCATTTACATGATAACACAATTTATGAAGTTTCTCGTGTGACGTCATTTCTGTGACGAAACATACTAGTGTAAGCTAGACTCTCCACATTTTAGGGACAACATTTTGGACGTGGTGGGTTTTTTTAACAGTAAAATATTTGTTAAAGCATCGAACGAATCAAAAAATTATTTCGCAATTGTGTGTTTGTCATGAATAATGGTAAACTTCGATAGGAATAAAATAACTCGCTCCGACAGGATCACGATTTCGTAATTCGTGTTTTTGGTAAGAATGGTTAGCATTCGAGACAACCGTAATAGAAAAAACAGTGTGGTTTAAAATAAAGTTTGATACATAATGGAAGAACAGAAAATGGAAGTGAATATCGTTGTAACTTTATTGTTATAAGCATTTGATTAACGTTTTCATTGAGGCAAGCTCTTTAAATCAATTCGGCTTACACATGATGAACTCGTGATTGTGGTCATAGAAATAAGACCACATTCTTCTCAGCGACTTGGCCTTGGTTGGAAGGGCACAAGGCTCGGGGTCGACGTTGAACTTGCTGTCAAGGTCGTTCAATCCAGGAGCGTACCATACGGACCACCCGCTAGACCACTGGATCCTGTAAGCGATGATGCGACCTTTCTCAATGATTTGGTCCACCATGTCTAGACCTGCTTTCCAGCGACAATCATCACTGCTTGAACGGTTAATCAGCGTGCATTTGGGCTGCATAATAAGAAATGTACATTTGTCAGTAATCTCAGCTTATGGCCTTACATAACTTTATCTGTTGTAAATGCATAGAGGATTGTTTTCAATAGCTGTTACAGCAAGCGTATTTTCACGAATGGGAAAACATAAATTTAATAAGACCACGAACGACATCAATATAACAATATTCACCGATACCGACACATTGTCATTTTATTGTAAGCTTTAAGAAAAGGAAATTAATTTCAATACTTCAGAGTAGCGTCAACATTACACGTTTGTATTTTATGACGTCAATGAAACAAAATCGTTAATAAAAGGACATCATCAATGGTCCCAACACATTTTTCTCATAAGTATTGTGGAAAAAAGTGTAAGTGTGTGAGTCATGCCACGAAATTATTGTCTTGTTACTATTGCTCATGCATGCCTTTTGTAAAACACGCTTTTCCGTAAATATTCATTTAGCATGTGTAAACATGTTGGAAAGGGACGGTTCATGGTTCATCCAAAATATCGTTCTTTATTTCGCAGTAGTTTTCATCCATATATCCAAACTCTCTTTTTCAGTTCTAGTAAATTGTAAGCCTTAGTAAAGAAGGTCATTCGATAGTAAAACTTAATAGATTATGAATTTGTATATAAAAGCTATCATATTTATTACAAAACCATGGCTACCAGAATAAATAAATTAATCAGTGAGCTAAGAAATTACAAATAAATATAACAAACGTGAAAAAAAATCAGCCTAAAATAATCATACATATTGAGCATATGTAAGTCCGTGTGGTAAAGGAAACCTAGAGACTTTCGATGTCTAGTCCGATTAAATAATTACCGGAGGTCATGGTCATACAATAAATGTTACATCCATTTTGCATATAAAACACGGTCAAGTTTAGTTGTTGTCGATTCCTGATATTTTTGCACTTAATGACTCAGCAAAATTGTAATTAACTGTTCGCTGTAACATTGCCGAAAAACCCTTAGCTTAGACGAAAATATGCAACTGCAAACCAACCCAAACGTAAACCTAAATCTACCTGAGAGGACTCGTCGTAAATCACATCCTGTCCAATAGCGATGGCTACGCAAGCAACTAGAAACACAGCAATGACCTTCCTGTCCATGTTTATTCTCAGTGAAGAATGCGTCCCAGTGAAGGCGTGTGTCCTTTATATATACACGTGTATCCCATAACGGGACTCTCTTATCATGTTTGTTCGATTAAATAGGACATGACTCATTTCGCACAACAAATTTCAGAATAATGTGTCAGTATCTTGAACGCTGAAGTAATAGTAAGCCAATATAACACCCTTGATGAAGTTTAGATAAAGCATGTTCATGTTTTTCACAATAACATGTTTTGCTTACTTAAAATACTACTCCTACTACAACTACTACTACTACTTCTACTACTACTACTACTGCTACTACTACTACTTCTACTACTACTACTACTACTACTACTACTACTACTACTACTACTACTACTACTACTAATAATAATAATACTACTACTACTCCTTCTACTACTACTACTACTACTACTACTACTACTACTACTACTACTAGTACTACTACTACTACTACTACTACTACTACTACTACTACTACTACTACTACTACTAC
>VMBQ01008635.1:15376-38718 GCA_007657795.1 Dreissena rostriformis
TAACTAGAGCTTTGTCACAGACGTGACGTATACCCCCACATGCTGCATTGACACAGAATATTTTGCATGCTGTCTTCACAAAACAAGAGAAGCTAATTTATGGCGATTTTTAAGAATTATTATGCCATTATCATTTATGGCCATTTTGACCTTTGAACTCTTGAATTCTTTCGCATGACACGCCGTCCAATGACTGTGAACAAAATTAATGTACAGAGTCATTTTAAAATCTCACAATGAATGACATAGTTATGGCCCAGACAAGATCATTTATGGCCATTTTTGACCTTTGAACTCAAAGTGTGACCTTGACCTTGGAGATATTGACGTAATTCTTTCGCATGACACACCGTCCAATGATTGTGAACAAATGTACTGAGTGATTTTAAAATCTCACAATGAATGGCATAGTTATGGTCCGGACAGGATCATTTATGGCCATTTTTGACCTTTGAATTCGAAGTGTGACCTTGACATTGCAGATATAGACGTAATTCTTTCGCATGACACACCGTCCAATGATGGTGAACAAATGTGCCAAATGATTTTAAAATCTCACAATGAACGACATAGTTATGGCCGGGACAAGCTCATGTATGGCCATTTTTGACCTTTGAACTCAAAGTGTGACCTTGACCTTGGAGATATTGACATAATTCTTTCGCATGACACACCGTCCAATGATGGTGAACAAATGTGCCAAATGATTTTAAACTCTCACAATGAATGACATAGTTATGGCCCGGACAAGCTCATTTATGTTCATTTTGGACCTTTGAACTGAAAGTGTGACCTTGACCTTGGAGATATCAACGTACTTCTTTTGCATGACACACCGTCCAATGATGGTGAACAAATGTACTAAGTCATTTTAAAATCTAACAATAAATGACATATTTATGGTCCGGACAAACTTTCGTTTTAAAACGCACTAAGTTACCCCCTGACCTAGTTTTTGACCCGGCATGACCCATATTCAAACTTAACATCATCTAGATACAACTTCTGACCAAGTTTGGTGAAGATCGGATGAAATTCACCAATAGTAATGGGGGTATAAAAAAAGAATGGTTTGCTTAATTTTGCCATTGTTTTAACAGTATTAACCAATTGATTCATTTTACAATTGGAACTTCAAAATTTTCAAAGATCTTGATGTTCTTTGCGCTACAAAGATTTCATTTGGGAATCATTATGCCAACGCAATCCATCAGCTTTATGTGTGTCTCATGAGTTTCTAGCAGAAAAAGATTTACTTGATATTCATAGGAATTGCAATCCTGAGTAATGAAATGAAAATAGGAATAGGCATAAAACAATTTTTCTCATAAATATTTTAGAGACAAAGCATATTTTATTTTAACACAATTTTGTACAAAAATGATTATATATTTATATTTTAAGAATGAAAGGAACATACACAAATCTTACTACTACTACTACTACTACTTACTAATTACTACTAACTACTACTAACTACTACTACTACTACTACTACTACTACTAACTACTACTAACTACTACTACTAAGTACTACTACTACTACTACTACTACTACAACTACTAACAACTACTAACAACTACTAACAACTACTAACAACTACTAACAACTACTAACAACTACTAACAACTACCAACAACTACTAACAACTACCAACAACTACTAACAACTACTAACAACTACTAACAACAACAACTACTAACAACAACAACTACTAACAACAACAACTACTAACAACAACAACTACTAACAACAACAACAACAACAACTAACAACAACAACTAACAACAACAACAACTACTACTACTACTACAACAACAACAACTACTAACAACAACAACAACTACTACTACTACTAACAACAACAACAACAACAACAACAACAACAACAACAACAACAGCAACAGCAGCAGCAGCAGCAGCAACTGCTACTGCTACTAACTACTACTACTAACTACTACTAACTACTACTAACTACTACTAACTACTACTAACTACTACTAACTACTACTAACTACTACTAACTACTACTAACTACTACTAACTACTACTAACTACTACTAACTACTACTAACTACTACTAACTACTACTAACTACTACTAACTACTACTAACTACTACTAACTACTACTAACTACTACTAACTACTACTAACTACTACTAACTACTACTAACTACTACTAACTACTACTAACTACTACTAACTACTACTAACTACTACTAACTACTACTAACTACTACTAACTACTACTAACTACTACTAACTACTACTAACTACTACTAACTACTACTAACTACTACTAACTACTACTAACTACTACTAACTACTACTAACTACTACTAACTACTACTAACTACTACTAACTACTACTAACTACTACTAACTACTACTAACTACTACTAACTACTACTAACTACTACTAACTACTACTAACTACTACTAACTACTACTAACTACTACTAACTACTACTAACTACTACTAACTACTACTAACTACTACTAACTACTACTAACTACTACTAACTACTACTAACTACTACTAACTACTACTAACTACTACTAACTACTACTAACTACTACTAACTACTACTAACTACTACTAACTACTACTAACTACTACTAACTACTACTAACTACTACTAACTACTACTAACTACTACTAACTACTACTAACTACTACTAACTACTACTAACTACTACTAACTACTACTAACTACTACTAACTACTACTAACTACTACTAACTACTACTAACTACTACTAACTACTACTAACTACTACTAACTACTACTAACTACTACTAACTACTACTAACTACTACTAACTACTACTNTACTACTACTACTACTACTACTACTACTACTTCTGCTGCTGCTGCTGATGCTGATGTTGATGTTGATTTTGCTACTACATCTACTACTACTACTTCTTATATGCTGCTGTGAGATGAATATTTTCCCTGTTATTTCAAATCTATGGTTTCGAGGCGATGCACTTATGAGCGTTCTTTATTTATGAATTATGATGTTTACCTTTTCGCTTCTAACAATTAAATATGTAAGTTGTCATATTGCCTTGCGCGATGTCCATTTTGGACATAAATTTTAAAGATTAATTTGCACATTTCTTTACAACTGTTATTTTAGAAGCTTTTATTCCACCGTCGACGTGTGATATTGTTTAAAATTCTTTCTGACGGGTCTAACGTAAATCTCAATGAAATAAAAATAGTTTGTTTTTTTTTACTTATACTGCTTCTTTTACTTACACAACTACTGAATTTAATACCGATGTTTTTCTTATCTCTACTCATACTCCGACTTTAAAAAAAATCAATATTGCTGTATAACAACACAAGAACAAAATCAAAATGATGGTTGGACGTTTTTCGACTAATTTCAGAATAACACAAATACACCCACATTTCACGACAACATCACGACCTAATGTGCAACTTTCATTGAAAATAACACAGCTGTTATCGAAAACTTGCAAGCGTGCGTTGTACGAATTTTATTAAGATGTGTTTATTCCCTTCTTTTCGCCAAATGTGGGCCTCAGCCAATGTGCACACACATTAAAACTCATATTAATTACATGTTAACAGTTTTTGTGTGCACCTGCTGTTGATAAATAAATAGAACAATAGCGCACGGAAAAAACATATTGAATTGTATGAGTCTCGCTCTGTGACAAGGGTTTTTTAATGCATGTGCGTAAAGTGTCGTCCCAGATTAGCCTGTGCTTATCAGGGACGACACTTTCCGACAAATTTTTACTTAAAAGAGACTTTCATAAAAAATATATCATAAAAGCGGAGAGTTTCGTCCCTCATTAGCCTGTGCCGACTTCAAAGGCTAATCTTGGACGACCCTTTACGCACATGCGTTTAACTCCCCGTTTACAGAGCGAGGCTCATATGTTTTGCAATAAAATTACCATGTAAGGGTTTACTTCATTTTAAATAACATAAAAACTTGTATAATGCAATATTTTCTATATACATCTGAGTTTTAGAAACCAAACATAAACGGATTGCAACGTAAAATAAACATTATGGTTGTTTAAGGCACTTAAGATATTCACTTACTGGAAAAATGAATTTTAAAAACTTAGTCGAATAATCAACTTAAAGTGCTATGTGCATGCGTACTTGCGTGCCAGATTGCGTGTGTACGTAAGTGTGCGCCTTCGCGCGTGTGAGTACATGTCTGTGCCGAGACAGGTATTTTTCGCCGTTTAATACCCGTTATTTATTGTTTTTAAAGTATAAATGCCGTTAACTTTGCAGCCATATCACCAAGAAAGTGATAAGCATTTATTTTGTATTAAAATTCGCGCTTTATCTCGACTTTATTCGCTGCGAAATATCTTAGCGGGGTGACTTAATAACAGCTCCACTAAGAAAATGTCTTTCTTGCTGATATTGCTGGAAAGTGACCGGCATTTTACAAATTCATAAAAGAAATGAAGGATATAAAAAGGCGATAAATACTTGTCTCGGCATGGACGTCGCCATATTGTTTGTCACGTGATTACGGCAAATGTTTTGAAAAAAAAATCCATGCAATTATTTGAGTGAGTGCCGTAAATATCATATATCACAACCACCACACATTCTAAATTTATCTTTGATTGATTAAAAAACGTATATTGTTTCTCGAACTCAGACAGGTTTGAATGCTTCCCAGCACGCTGTAAGTCAAGATATGGGAAATAATCGCCACATTTATGAGCATTCATTTAGGGACGAGTGGTCTCCCTTATTGCGACGGTTTTTTAGCAAATACAAAACAATTACAGAAAGTGGTGATGCTCGATTATCAGCCCCATTTACTCTTTCGTATGCCTTTATTACAGTAGGCCTCACACAAAAATATTGCTCTTTTTATTGCACATTTTGTTAAACAATGACTCAAATTCATCCACCGAAATAAAAGTATCGTTTTTATACTGTAATAGAACGGGGTTCCTACGTCTTAAATCTAACGAGGCGTTAAATGGATAAACTCTAATGAAGAACTAAGAAACTGTGAAATTAACTGTTATCTATTTAAGTTTTAATGAACGTGTTATATTCAGAAAGTGCCAAGGCGATAAACTCCAATGTCTAAACACGTCACTCTATTAGCTACTGAGACCAAGATATACATTACGTCTCCCGTACGAATAATCAATACAACAATTATACAATAGACATATATCATAATATCGTCATGCAAAATATATAAGTGACTTATACTCAATTTTGCACAACATATTAATATGTAATATTTTAACTAATGACCACATGGGAAATACATATTAAAGTAGTTTACATTTAAAGGGCAATAATTTGAATGAAGAGTAAAAAACAGTCCTACTACATTCCTCTCCCTTAACAGAACAATAAATGAAGATGCTTTGTTTATGTTACATGTTTACAGATAACACTAGTGAGATCGTTGTCACAAAATTAGAATGTAACACACTTAAAATAAAGAGTTCATAATTTATAACTTTCACCGAATGTTCGCACGTCTGAATTGTTTTCGGTTATTTAATAGTTCGTCCACGGTGATCCACATAGGTCGGTCTGAGTGCGTCCCTTTCTATTAATGTAGAGCATCCTGCTATCGTCCTGGTCCAAGTGCACCATATCCTCCGCCTGAAAAATACGGATGTCCTCCTTGATCAGCGGGCGCACACGGCCGAATACTCGGTTGTAACCGTTCAGTCCATTATGATTGGTCTTCCTTATAAAGTTCATCTCCTTCTGATACTCGTGTTTCAGCTCCTTTCTGTGTTCACTCATACTCGATATGGCTTGCAACACCTGTTCATCTTCACCTGACACAGTGTTCTCAGTAATCTTCGGGAATCGCTTGAACTCCTTCTGAAGTAGTGTATACGACTCTTCCAACTGCTTAAGGACGGGTCCAGTGGCGGCCAGCTGTCTCAACAGGCAACCATATTTGTTCTCAAGGTCCATCACTCGCTCGCCCATTAATAGCCTCTCCTGCTCCACTGCCTCCAATATCTGACTATTGACGTTAATCTTGAGCTAGTCTATTCTATCTTTGTGCTCCTTTCTCAGTTTCTCTTCCAGCGGTGACAGGCCAGCCGGCTTCTCCAGAAACATTTCTTCCCTCAGCCTGTAGATAGCCGCCGTCTGTGAAATAATCAAATCCTTCTTAAGCTGCTTATTCTCATGTTTACATTGTTGTTCCAGCTTCAACAGTTTTACTTCCAACAATTTCAACTGGTTCTCCATTCCCTCTCTCAGTGCTTCCTTTTCCTTCTCTATCTGTGCGAACGTTACTTCAAAACTCAATATCTCAAACAACTTAACTCAATCAACTTCAAATCTCAATCAACTTCAAATTTCAATGTTTCAATCAACTTCAAATCTCAATATCTCAATCAACTACAAATTTCAATCAACTTTAAAATCCTATTATCGAGCATTCTATTGTATCCCTTAAAAAGACGCCCCACGTTGAGCGCCAATGTAATAGAACGGGGTTCCTACGTCTTAAACCTAACGAGGCGTAAAGAGATTAACTCTAACGAAGAACTAAGAAACTGACGAATTAACTGTTATCTATTTTATTTTTACTTTAATTTTTAATGAATTTGTTAATAACATACCAGACATTGTTCCTTATTCAGGAAAGTGCCAAGGAGATTAACTCTAATTTTAAACACGTCACTCTACAAGCTACTGAGACAGAGACATACGTTTCGTCTCCCGTACAAATAGTCAATAAAACAATTATACAATAGAAATATATCATAATATCGTCATACACAATATATTAGTGACTGATAATCAATTTTACACAACATATTATTAGACACTATGTTAACTAATTACCTCATGGGAAATACATATTAGAGTAGTTTACATTTAAAGTGCAATAATTTGAATGAAGGTTGAAAACCAGTCCAACTACAATACAAATAGTCTACGTTGTATTTATAGAAGGTTATTGATTAAAGTCTCCCATCGGTCATTGATCCGTTACATATCTCAGGCTGGTGTACCACACTTCGTACTTTCGAACACAAGCTCGTGCTAGAATGCAATATGGCCATATGTTGAAGATATACCTTTATATCTCGCAGGCGGGTGTACCATACCTCATACATTATAACAATTGCTGGAGATATAATGCAGTTTGGCATTATATTATTATATTGGAGATATCCCGTTATATCTCTCAGGCTGATGTACAATACCTTGTACATTAGAACACCAGCTACAGATAGAATGCAATATGGCCATATGTAAAAGATATCCCTTAATATCTCTCAGACTTGTGTACCATAATTCGTACATTAGAACACCTGTTAAAGAAAGAATGCAATATGGCCATATGTTAGAGATATCCCTTTATATCTCGCAGACTGGTGTACCATACTTCGTACAATCGAACACATGCTCGAGACATAATGCAATATGACCATATGTTAGAGATATCCCTTAATATCTCGCAGGCTGGTGTACCATACCTCATACATTCTAACACATGCTGGAGATATAATGCAGTTTGGCATTATATTGGAGATATTCCGTTATATCTCTCAGGCTGGTGTACCATACCTCGTACATTCGAACACATTCTCGTGCTAGAATGCAATATGGCTATATGTTGAAGATAACCATTTATGTCTCTCAGGCTGGTGTACCATACCTCATACATTTGAACATATGCTCGAGATAGAAAGCAATATGACCATATATTGGAGATATCCCTTAATATCCCTCAGGCTTGTGCACCATACATCATATATTCGGACGCCTGCTCGAGATAGAATGCAATATGGCCATATGTTGGATATATCCCTTAATATGTCTCAGGCTGATGTGCCATTACCTCGTTCATTCGAACACATGCTGGAGACAAAATGCAATATGACCATATGTTGGAGATATTCCTTAATGCCTCTAAGGCTTGTGTACTGTACCTCGAACATTCGAACACATGCTCGAGATAGAATGCAATATGGCCATATGTTGGAGATATCCCTTTATGTCTAAAAGGCTTGTGTACTGTACCTCGAACATTCGAACACATGCTCGAGATAGAATGCAATATGACCATATGTTGGAGATAGCCCTTAACGTCTCTCAGGCTTGTGTACCATACCCCATACATTCGAACACATGCTCGAGATAGAATGCACTATGGCCATTTGTTGGAGATATCCCTTTATATCTCGAAAGCTGGTGTACCGTACATCATACATTCGAACAAATACTAGTGATTAAATGGTATATCGCCATATATTTTAGATATAAATAAAAGAGAAGAAAAATTCAATTGGACAAATCATAATTGTTTTAAAACCATCAATTTTCTGCATCACTTAAAGGTAACACGTACCTCACTTAAAGGTTACACGAACATCACTTTCAGGTTACACGCACTTCACTTAAAGGTTACACGAATCTCACTTAAAGGTTACACGCACCTCACTTAAAGGTTACACGAATATCACTTAAAGGTTACCCGCACCTCACTTAAAGGTTACACGCACCTCACTTACATGTTACACGAACATCCCGTAAAGGTTACATGAACCTCACTTAAACGCTTCTCGAACCTCACTAAAAGGGTACACGCACCTCACTTAAAGGTTTCACGCACCTCAATTAAAGGGTACACGAAACTCACTTAAAGGTAACACGCACCTCACTTAAAGGGTGCACGAACCTCACTTAAAGGTTACACAAACCTCACGTAAAGGGTACACTTACCTCACTTAAAGGTTACACGAACCTCACTTACAGGTTACACGAGCCTCACTTAAAGGTAACATGTACCTCACTTAAAGATTACACGTACCTCACTTAAAGTTTGCACGTAAACTTGACCATCTCTGTCATCTGAACCAGGATCATTCTTTAATATAGGATTACACTCAGGAACAGAAGACGATTAACTGCATAAATCAATCTACCGGAGGTTTCCGGATGTAGTCGATATAGTCGATGTATAACGACGGAGAGTTCCGGAGATAGTCGATATATCACGATTGATGTAGGATTACTATTCCAGAAGGCATCTCTCGTCACTCTCTTAGTCGTAGTTTTAAACATAAAAAATAGATGACTTAAATAAAATGTCCCATGTATTTCACCAGGTCATTATTTTACAGGTGAAACGAAGCATGTGAAACAATTTGTAATTTCAGGAAATGATATATTCTGACATTGTTACAATACACCATTAAAAAGAATGCAGGACCGTTTAGCGACCTGTATATCACTAATTAAACATTATGTCAGGAATAAGTCATTCATTCGATGACATGCAACTGCTTTTAAGCTCGCAATTTTTAGACTGTCTAACAAAACGTGAATGTCTAACTGTTTCGTTGTAAATAACTTCATGGCCATTTTTTGAAAGCGATTTTTATCTCGCCAGGAAAGTAATATATTTCAGAGGAATATTTGGAGTTTTGTGAGTTTGTTCAACAATAGTAGTAGTAGTAGTAGTAGTAGTAGAAGTAGTAGTAGTAGTAGTAGAAGAAGAAGAAGTAGTAGCATTAGAAGTAGTAGCAGTAGTAGTAGTAGCAGTAGCAGTAGCAGTAGCAGTAGCAGTAGCAGTAGTAGTAGTAGTAGCAGTAGCAGTAGCAGTAGCAGTAGCAGTAGCAGTAGCAGTAGCAGTAGCAGTAGCAGTAGCAGTAGCAGTAGCAGTAGCAGTAGCAGTAGCAGTAGCAGTAGCAGTAGCAGTAGCAGTAGCAGTAGCAGTAGCAGTAGCAGTAGCAGTAGCAGTAGCAGTAGCAGTAGCAGTAGCAGTAGCAGTAGCAGTAGCAGTAGCAGTAGCAGTAGCAGTAGCAGTAGCAGTAGCAGTAGCAGTAGCAGTAGCAGTAGCAGTAGCAGTAGCAGTAGCAGTAGCAGTAGCAGTAGCAGTAGCAGTAGCAGTAGCAGTAGCAGTAGCAGTAGCAGTAGCAGTAGCAGTAGCAGTAGCAGTAGCAGTAGCAGTAGCAGTAGCAGTAGCAGTAGCAGTAGCAGTAGCAGTAGCAGTAGCAGTAGCAGTAGCAGTAGCAGTAGCAGTAGCAGTAGCAGTAGCAGTAGCAGTAGCAGTAGCAGTAGCAGTAGCAGTAGCAGTAGCAGTAGCAGTAGCAGTAGCAGTAGCAGTAGCAGTAGCAGTAGCAGTAGCAGTAGCAGTAGCAGTAGCAGTAGCAGTAGCAGTAGCAGTAGCAGTAGCAGTAGCAGTAGCAGTAGCAGTAGCAGTAGCAGTAGCAGTAGCAGTAGCAGTAGCAGTAGCAGTAGCAGTAGCAGTAGCAGTAGCAGTAGCAGTAGCAGTAGCAGTAGCAGTAGCAGTAGCAGTAGCAGTAGCAGTAGCAGTAGCAGTAGCAGTAGCAGTAGCAGTAGCAGTAGCAGTAGCAGTAGCAGTAGCAGTAGCAGTAGCAGTAGCAGTAGCAGTAGCAGTAGCAGTAGCAGTAGCAGTAGCAGTAGCAGTAGCAGTAGCAGTAGCAGTAGCAGTAGCAGTAGCAGTAGCAGTAGCAGTAGCAGTAGCAGTAGCAGTAGCAGTAGCAGTAGCAGTAGCAGTAGCAGTAGCAGTAGCAGTAGCAGTAGCAGTAGCAGTAGCAGTAGCAGTAGCAGTAGCAGTAGCAGTAGCAGTAGCAGTAGCAGTAGCAGTAGCAGTAGCAGTAGCAGTAGCAGTAGCAGTAGCAGTAGCAGTAGCAGTAGCAGTAGCAGTAGCAGTAGCAGTAGCAGTAGCAGTAGCAGTAGCAGTAGCAGTAGCAGTAGCAGTAGCAGTAGCAGTAGCAGTAGCAGTAGCAGTAGCAGTAGCAGTAGCAGTAGCAGTAGCAGTAGCAGTAGCAGTAGCAGTAGCAGTAGCAGTAGCAGTAGCAGTAGCAGTAGCAGTAGCAGTAGCAGTAGCAGTAGCAGTAGCAGTAGCAGTAGCAGTAGCAGTAGCAGTAGCAGTAGCAGTAGCAGTAGCAGTAGCAGTAGCAGTAGCAGTAGCAGTAGCAGTAGCAGTAGCAGTAGCAGTAGCAGTAGCAGTAGCAGTAGCAGTAGCAGTAGCAGTAGCAGTAGCAGTAGCAGTAGCAGTAGCAGTAGCAGTAGCAGTAGCAGTAGCAGTAGCAGTAGCAGTAGCAGTAGCAGTAGCAGTAGCAGTAGCAGTAGCAGTAGCAGTAGCAGTAGCAGTAGCAGTAGCAGTAGCAGTAGCAGTAGCAGTAGCAGTAGCAGTAGCAGTAGCAGTAGCAGTAGCAGTAGCAGTAGCAGTAGCAGTAGCAGTAGCAGTAGCAGTAGCAGTAGCAGTAGCAGTAGCAGTAGCAGTAGCAGTAGCAGTAGCAGTAGCAGTAGCAGTAGCAGTAGCAGTAGCAGTAGCAGTAGCAGTAGCAGTAGCAGTAGCAGTAGCAGTAGCAGTAGCAGTAGCAGTAGCAGTAGCAGTAGCAGTAGCAGTAGCAGTAGCAGTAGCAGTAGCAGTAGCAGTAGCAGTAGCAGTAGCNAGTAGTAGTAGTAGTAGTAGTAGTAGTAGTAGTAGTAGTAGTAGTAGTAGTAGTAGTAGTAGTAGTAGTAGTAGTAGTAGTAGTAGTAGTAGTAGTAGTAGTAGTGTCGGCGATCGTATTGTTAATGCACATGTACTTCGGTTGTGAGAAGCAAACGTTATTTAATCCAGGTTCGACCTATTTTATTTTACGTTCAAAAGCAACAATAACAACAACAATAGAAGTGACGTCAAAAGTGACGTGTTACAGTTCGCGCAGCGACGTCATGCGACGTCGCGCCAAATTTACGACATTCTCGGGGCCGCACAAAGAAAGCAAAGTGAATACATACAGAATAATTAACATAACATAAACACTATTTTATAAGACAAGTCAATGTTGATAAGATATCACACCACAATATCCAATGTCTATCGGATCACACTATTTTCACTGAGTATTGTCAACTCGCTCATTTCAAGAGGATATAGTTTTGTTATAAGTCTATTTGTGGACAGACCATTGCTTGTGCGCACACGCGTATCGCGAATAAGTCCATCATTTCTGGTCAAAACGTCAGTCACCACAGCTATGTATCTGGACGAAATCACCGACCCGAATCGTCTGGGCGTTGGATCCGGATACACGATGTCGCTCACGAAGGGCCGTCAGGTACTCTTTCTTCCAGCGACCCCAGAACTATATGATGTGCGCTCTTTTCTTAGCCAAAGCGTGTATGATGTCATGGCTCGCTGGTGTCCATAGTCCATCAGTGACGCCAGAGGACTCACCATGCGGAAGTGACGTAATGTGGCGACCGTAAAGTAAATGTGCAGGCGTCAAAGGAACCGGATCATCGATTGCGGAAGACGTGTGTGACAAAAGACGATCATTAATGGTAGCCTCGATTTCCGTAATGATCGTCTGTAATAACTCGAGGTTGCTGTAGGCACGTCCGAGTATATTCTTTAGGGTGGTCTTAGTAAGTCCAAAAGACGCTCCCACCACCACCGTACCAAGGGGCTCTGAGGAATGAATCTCCATTCATATCCTAGGTTGCTCAGTGTGTCTTGAACTGAGGTTGAACATCTTTAATTCATAAGCTTTCTAGAAGCTGCAATGAATTTTTTGTGGCGTTGTCGGAAATCATAATGTAAGGCAAAAACTTCTGACTTGTAAATCTTCTAAACGCCTGAAAGAATAATTTTGTTGACAGACTGGTAACAACTTCTAGGTGAACAGCCCTCGTTACAGCACATGTAAACAGTCATATGTATGCCTTCATGTCACTTCCGGTAGTCTGTTTAATGTGAAGAGCGCCAGTGAAATCCACTCCTGTCACTGTACATGGCGCCGAATCTTGAACTCTTGCCTTCGGTAATGGGGGTGGGTCTGGGACCACATATGGTCTCCCGAAAACGCGGCGGCATGTGACGCAGTGGCGAAGGGTGGCTTGTACGCACTGACGGATCGCGGGAACCCAGAACATCTGTCGTAGATGGGTAAATGTTGAATTCACTCATGCATGAAGATGGCGGGCGTGTGTGTCCTGGATTATGAGTCGAGTGAGCACGTGCTTCTTATGCAACAGGAAGGGAAATTTGGCGTCTTCGTCAACTGGCGCTTTGTGTATTCTCCCCCGACATCGAAGAATCCCACGATCATCCAGAAATAAACTGAGTTGTTTTACTAGTGGTAACTTACTTTGTCCGGAATGTAGGCTAACAATTTCATTTCGAAACTCCATTTTTTGACAATGCTTAATCAATAGGGTTTTAGCCTTGTATACATTCTGTGCTAACAAACCACTGCATGCGTTCTGTTCAAATTCTCGTCTACATCTTGTTTCGAACTTCAGTTCAAATGCTGTCACACTTAGTAACTTTTTGTATGAACTGTATCTTGTTTTGTCAATCACATTCAAAATGTTCAAATGAGTTCAAGATTTCACTTCTTTGTTGCGTTGGCATAGGATTGTTCATTACTGTATTAACATGCGTATTGCTGGGAATCCATGTCGGCCAACGACCTCTATCACTAAGCCATCGAAGACTTTTTTGCTACAACCTGTTGTGTAAAAGGTTTTCAGCACATATCCCGCGTGTCAAGAGGTCAGCAGGGTTGTCTTTTGTAGGGCAATATCTCCATTCATAA
Organism: Dreissena rostriformis; assembly: GCA_007657795.1. Taxonomy (NCBI): domain Eukaryota; kingdom Metazoa; phylum Mollusca; class Bivalvia; order Myida; family Dreissenidae; genus Dreissena; species Dreissena rostriformis. Next base: position 28,959 of record VMBQ01008635.1, read on the forward strand.
GGTTTAGTCAGTTGTTTAATTATACACACTCGATTTGCGACAAATCGTTTCAGCACCTTTGTACTTGATAACCATTGAAGAACAATTTTGCTATCGGACCAGTACGTTATCTTGTCCGCCATCACTGCCTGCTGAACATGTGCAGCTAACCTTGCCCCTACTAAGGCAGCCATAAGTTCCAATTGTGGCAATGTCAACGATTTCAGCGGTGAAACCCGTTTTTTCGCCATCACTAGGCACGTACTTGTCCCATTGGATACGTATGTTGCCGCACCATATGGCTTCATGGTAGCAACAAAATCAACAAAAACATGGAGCTTTTTTGGTGACTTCATTTCTTTGCCATCATCCGTGCTGGATAGGAACTGGCGTTTGAATGTCATCTCCGTTGCTGTGTTGAGATCAGCAGCAATGTTGGATCACGATGTTTGAATAGCAGATAGCAGGGGCGTATCCCAATCATAGTTCCCTTTCCAAATATCCTGCAGCAGAATCTTAGCCCTCACTGTAACATGACTGAGTAGGCCAAGAGGATCGTAGATCTGAGACGAAAACTTCAGTATCATTCTATCGTTACCTCAGGAACTTCTGTTCTTTATGACAAACTGCATTGTATCACTTTCCGTCTTCCACCGAAGACCGAGAATCTTGGTGACGTCTTCTTCATCTAGGACGTTTTCCCGTAAAGCTACTTTCTGAAATGCTTCGCTGTTTGACGACCACGATCTAAAGTTCATGCCAGCTTTTGACATCAACGTTCTAGATTCATGAAAATACTTCAAAACTTCCGTTTCAGACTCAAAACTCAAAATGACGTTATCGACGTAAAGATCACGCTCAATCACGTTTACAGCGTTACAGTCTTTGTTCTCGATTAGGTGCTTTAAAAGTGTGGCGTTCAAAATGAAAGGTGAACATGTCGCTCAAAACAACACAGCTTTGAAGCGATACACTACGACTTTTCCCTGTGTATCGTAAGGATCTTCGAACCAAAGAAACGTGTAGAAATGCCTTTTCTATGTCTGTAGTAACGGCATACGTTTGCATTCGAAATCGTACAAGCAGCGTTGTCAAGTCATTCAGTTGAGGCGGCAGCTACAGTCATAGACTACAAGAACAGGGGTTGTAGATGAGTCTTTCCGTACTGGATGGTGTTGAATGTAGTGAACTGTTTGAGACGGGGACTCCTTGTCGACACAAACTTTCTCTATAAAACCACGTCTTTCCTTGTTAACGTCATGATACTTTTGAAGCATTTCTGGTTCACGACGGAGTCTATGAATAGTGTCCAATGTCCGCTTCAGGGCAATTTCATAGTTCGTGGGTAATGATGCGTGGTCTTGTTTCCATGGTAATTTGACTTCATACCGTACGTCACGAAATGCAATGCACCTGTCTTGATACTCTTGTATGTAGTCCAGCTCTTTCCGGTCCTGACCATCTGACGTGACACCCATGCTTTCAAGTTTCCAAAATCGCTCAAATATTGAATCTTTATATATTGAATTGAATGTATGAACAGGACCCGACAATAGTCAGCCTAGCTTGGACTTTACAGCTTTAGGACCGTTCCCGCGAATAACAGTGTCTTCAACCAAGTCCCAGGAGTGGTCTGCGCCAATCAGAACGGCAATGTCTAGCATTGAATCGACTGAGACTTGTTGGGCTAATTTCAACCGTCGGAGATAAGGAAATGTGGCTGCAACTGACATGAGGCTTGTGTCGATGGATTTCGCTATTGTTGGAACAACCAGGACCCTCAGTGAGATCATTTCGTTGTCGTCTGTTTTCACGTAGATTGTACTGCGAACAACGTGTCGGACTTTCGTTGTTTTTCCACCGAATGACGCAATGTTCAATATTTCCGTACCATCAACCAGAAGTTGTAGTTGGTCTGCCAGCTGCTGCGTCATAAAATACGTCTGAGAGCCCTCGTCGAAGAGGATAGCTGCATCGACGGCCGTCTCCTTGATACCTACAATAGCAATTGCCGTATTTAGAAGAATACCAGAGTGTGGGTGTTTCATAGAAGAGTGGAAAACAGCAGCTTCCGGTCTCAAAGACGATGTTTCCAGTGTGTCTACGTGTTTTGTTTTGTCATCGCTGCTGGCGTCGCAGATACTCGTGTGGTGTTTCCGGTGACACTGCTGACAACGACCACGCGATCTGCAGAGTGAAACTTGATGCTTACCGAGACAATTGTAACACAGCTTGTCCTTTTTTCACCACATTTATTCGCTCGTAAGGGATTCAATACTTCGAACATTCTGAAGGTTTGTGTTTCTCGTGACAGAATGGACACGAAAATGTTTGTAACTTTAAATTCAATGATTCGCTTTTGTCGAATTTAGCCTTCTTAGCGTGGTTCGTCCCGGTGTAGAATGACGCAGTTTTCATGAACTGGGCGACTTCCGGATACGATGCACTTCCGGCTTCCATGATGTTGAGCTCCCTGTAGATAGCGCGGCGGAGGTCGCACAGCTGCCAGTTAGTATCTCGTCGTTCTCGGGCCAGGTTTCGCTTAATGTCTGCCGATAGCTTCTCTAATATAACCGGAACAAGCAGATCGCCATACGTGTCCTGATGTTGGCCGATGGATTCCAAGTTCTTGATGTGTGTCTCAATTTTGTTATAGAAACTTCGAACACTCTGCAGATTGTAGAGAGGAGCCGGTAATTGGAGCAGTGCCTGCATAATTGCGTGGGTGATTTTGTGTTGCTGTCCATATCGTTCTTTCAGCAGTTCAATAGCCCGCTTGTTATTAGCATGTGTCAAAGCGAAACCATCAATAGTTCTAGACGGGTCGCATTCCAACAGAGATTTCAGGTAGCTAAACTTCTGAATGTCCGATAGATTTGTATTTAAATGCACAGTTGTTTCAAACGAGTCCCGTAATGTTTGCCATTGTAAAATATCACCATTGAATGTAGGCAGAGATAGTTTCGGAAGTCGGTGGTACTGTGAAGAGTTTGAAACAAACGAAATATCACTTAGCGTTTGGCTGTTGTTCTGTAGGTTAAGTTGTGCATGTCTCTCGCTGTTGGGTTCCGCGGAGGGGGCACTTGGTGTGTGAACCGGAAGTTCGGATCTCGGCATCGTCACGACACTTGAAGATTGGAGGCCGCCCTTTTTCTCACTCCGTACCGTGCGCAACGTACGAAGTTTGATGTCGATTTCCAACATGTACGCGTTTGTTGCTAATATTTCCTCTTCAATGCCTTCTGTATCCACTTTTGCTAATATGTCCTCGTTGAGCAACGAAACTTGCGTGACTTTCTTCTCCAGAGCGTCGAGTGTGGCAATGAATTCCGTGATCGATAGCGTATAGGCGTCTGCCTGAGTCTCCAAATATCGCTGAATAACCCGTTAATTGCCATCTCGGAGCGTTTGTAGTTTTTGCAAATTCATTCTCGCATTCTTTTTCTCACGGCACCAATGTCGGCGATCGTATTGTTAATGCAAATGAACTTCGGTTGTGAGAAAAAAAAACGTTATTCAATCCAGATTCGACCTATTTTATTTAACGTTCAAAAGCAACAATAACAACAACAATAGAAGTGACGTCTAAAGAGACGTGTTACAGTTCGCGCAGCGAACATTATATCAAACATTAGGAAGCATTTCAGAAGGCTTTTCGAAGATGCCGAGTCACTAGCAAAATTTCCATAACATTGCCTGTGTTTTGCCGAACTACCAGAATCCGACTTGAATGAAACATTCGGCGTCGAAATGTATAACTTCAACACTTTTATGAAGGCTCTCTGAAAATGACGAGTCGATATCGATGGATACCAGAACATTCCGAATGGTTGAGAAAGGTTAGCTGAACTTCACTTCATAAAACCGTCAATATTTTAACTTCCGAGTCAAAATTAGAAACTTTCAAAATTTGGAAGCTTACGTTTCGATTTGNTGTCCGATAGATTTGTATTTAAATGCACAGTTGTTTCAAACGAGTCCCGTAATGTTTGCCATTGTAAAATATCACCATTGAATGTAGGCAGAGAGAGTTTCGGAAGTCGGTGGTACTGTGAAGAGTTTGAAACAAACGAAATATCACTTAGCGTTTGGCTGTTGTTCTGTAGGTTAAGTTGTGCATGTCTCTCGCTGTTGGGTTCCGCGGAGGGGGCACTTGGTGTGTGAACCGGAAGTTCGGATCTCGGCATCGTCACGACACTTGAAGATTGGAGGCCGCCCTTTTTCTCACTCCGTACCGTGCGCAACGTACGAAGTTTGATGTCGATTTCCAACATGTACGCGTTTGTTGCTAATATTTCCTCTTCAATGCCTTCTGTATCCACTTTTGCTAATATGTCCTCGTTGAGCAACGAAACTTGCGTGACTTTCTTCTCCAGAGCGTCGAGTGTGGCAATGAATTCCGTGATCGATAGCGTATAGGCGTCTGCCTGAGTCTCCAAATATCGCTGAATAACCCGTTAATTGCCATCTCGGAGCGTTTGTAGTTTTTGCAAATTCATTCTCGCATTCTTTTTCTCACGGCACCAATGTCGGCGATCGTATTGTTAATGCAAATGAACTTCGGTTGTGAGAAAAAAAAACGTTATTCAATCCAGATTCGACCTATTTTATTTAACGTTCAAAAGCAACAATAACAACAACAATAGAAGTGACGTCTAAAGAGACGTGTTACAGTTCGCGCAGCGAACATTATATCAAACATTAGGAAGCATTTCAGAAGGCTTTTCGAAGATGCCGAGTCACTAGCAAAATTTCCATAACATTGCCTGTGTTTTGCCGAACTACCAGAATCCGACTTGAATGAAACATTCGGCGTCGAAATGTATAACTTCAACACTTTTATGAAGGCTCTCTGAAAATGACGAGTCGATATCGATGGATACCAGAACATTCCGAATGGTTGAGAAAGGTTAGCTGAACTTCACTTCATAAAACCGTCAATATTTTAACTTCCGAGTCAAAATTAGAAACTTTCAAAATTTGGAAGCTTACGTTTCGATTTGCGAGTCTTATTAGGCATCGATGGTTCCAGGTGGCTGCAGAAGCATAACGAAAGCACACGGCATAGTCCCAGATCATTACTAAGACACACAAAACCTACCGGTTTTGTCTATTCCGCTTCCGTGAACATTTCGGAAGCCTAGTGGTTAGCAGACTTAAGTTCACATTCAAATGATAATGATTTATACTTTATACAAACCTATTCAAACGAGAACAGTTTCTGTATTTACATACTGGCTTTCCTCATGTATCTTCAATTTGCGTTCAAAGACTGCCAAGAGGTAAAGCTGTGGAAACAAACCTGGAAAAACTCTACACAAATCTACATAAACAAAAACTCTAGTTGAAACATGTTAATAAATGCCCCCACCGTTAGCATAATTGTTTATTTTCTGTTGTTAAAGTCCGTAACTTATTGATTCATTATTCATGGGTGTGTGATTTGTCGTTTGTTTGTGCTTATAAAATCTAAAATCAAGACATGTAAATACATTTTCTCTCGCGTGATTCATTGTTATTAACAGTAAGTGGATATATCACAGCAGCATCAATGGTTTTATCTGACAAACTCGAATGTAAACTTTTTATTCTGCCACCGACATTGCATCACACAAGATAAGTGCATACAACTGTGATTTACAATGATCAAAGTTTACGCTCCCCCCCCCCTAATAAATATCATGGAGCCGCCCCTGTCATGGTAATGCTTCAATGCGCACAACGTGCTGTATATTTATTAACTTTGTCCAGAAGACACTTGACCTTCTGCTAGAGTAATTAGGAACTCGATCGGTCAATATATCAAAACAGTATAGTGCCGGACGATTTGGGAGATTTTATCAGGTGAAATTTTTACTCTTTAATTCTGACAGTGTTCATTAATATAAAGCATAAACCGACGATTTGTTTTAAATAAGTCTGGTGTTGATTGCTTTTATTTAATTTATAAATTAGGGGATTTTAAAATGTGTCTTTACATGTTTATATCATTTGTAATACAGTTTTGATTGTTGTTTGGCAGTAAATAACTGACATGCAAGATTGATAAAGAGCGGTACCATAATATACCAAGTAACCGTGAAAAACATATATCCATTATTTTAAATTCTAGTTGTTAATTATGTTATTAAAGATGGCTTAAGTTTGTTTGTTTAGTCCGAACATTTAGTTCTTGCTCACATATTTGTCGTTTCGTTCAAAAACGTTTGAAGTAAATTGTTTTTTTGTTTTTTTGTCATTCGTGTGTCGTTTCTACCTAAAGGTAATATCTCAGAACGTTTTTCAACAGCATTTTTTCTCTAAAAATGTTCAGTGTTAAGTTTTTTTAAATATAGTGCATCACCAAATATTATTTTTAAATCATACGTTTTTTTTCGTTATTGTTGATGTAATTATTAATATAGGATTTGACACCAGTTGTCATCCCATAACACACTTTATAAAATATGTTAAGGAATTGTATGAGTAAGTCAAAATAATTCGGTAAGTAGGTCGGCTCAACATTTTTTCAATAGCCAACTTTTCTGATAATATGCAATTACATAAACAATCATACCAATATCTATTTATCATTTTTTATTAAGTGTTTGTTTAAAAAAAAATGAACATAATTTGATGTAGGAAAAATGATCGGAAAAGTTTTTGTTTATTAAGTCAATATGATCGAATGCATCAAAATAAATCGAAGCTCGACCTGGAAAACAGAAACATTTTTGGGTCGCTGTCAATGATGCTCCCTTGTGTCTTGCAGCCATAGTTTAAAAAAAAATAACACTAGCTTTTTGGATTGATTTAAAACAATGAAGATCTTTATGTAGTATAAGAATTTAAGAACACGAGAACAAAGTTACACGTGTCAGTTTTTTAATTTATCAAACAACAACATGTGTACACTAAACAATGCCATCTGAGAGCTTATTGAAACGCAATATTCCAATTGCAAATTTCGTTATCAAGTCAATTACATCTATATTTAAATTATTCTCAATCTATTTCATCAGATACAATGAAGCTTGCTGTTGCACTGTGTATTCTCCTCCTGTCGACCGTGGTGTTCTGCCAGATGATGTCGTCGACGGGAGGGGCAAGCGGCATGTCGCCGGCAGCCGCCATGGCCTTGTTGTCGAGAGGCGGCGGGGCTGGGGGAATTATGAGCCGACTGCCAATGATACTCCTTATGAATGGTAGACCATTTGTGTATACATTTATTATCTTTTTTTAAGTTGCTTGTGTCCCGCTGATTTTGAGTAAAAAAGCGTTTCACTAGTTCGTCCGTACGTTTGTACGCATGTATTTACTAGTTCGTAAAGCTTGTGTTTTAAACTCCTGTTTAAATGGCCCAGATGCTCAAACGTTCACAGCTTAATGATCTCAATGCGTAGATTATCGGAAGAAGAAAATTCGGCTTCTTCTAGTTTTTAAATAATTGTGGCCCTTTGTTTGTTTTGTTCACTTAAGATAATATAAGCACTAAAATTGTGTGCACTTAACCTAGCTTGAACTGCCTGCCAGATCTCGTTAAAACTTTATTCACGCTGTATGAGTTGGGACATGTTCCGAGTTTATTTAAGTATATAGCGCCAGTCTGTCTGCCTTAATAATGGTCTTCCATTTAAATTGTCATGTCGGTCATTTGAGTGTCAAGGTAAAACTTAACTGAGCAAAAGAAGATATGAAGGCAACGACTAAAACGGCTATATCTATTTAAAAAAAACTCTCAAACTTAAAGGCAAAAAATGTATTTTTGTATAATTAATAAAAAAAAAACTGAAATTGTGAACAAACACAGCAAATCTATTTTCTCTGGCTTTTTACAACATTGCGACTTCATTACATTTCATAGCGCTGAACAATACTTATTATATGAGTTTATTGTTCAAATTCATTTAAATAGAAAAACGCAAAGAAGCTGATAATTATTTACGTTTCGTTTCATCGTGACTCAAAAAGTTACATTTCTTTTATTCTGGTTTCCGCGCAACCTATCCGTAGGTTAATTCTTATTTGCAAAAATACTCAACAGTAAGATTCATGTTTTAGTCCAATCAAACTGTCGGTATTATAATGAAGAAAGCAATAACATAATACGTCAATTCTTATTGACTATCTACTTTACATAATGGTTTGTTTTCGTTCCAGGAAAGATTGACTTTATGGAGTACGCCATGTGTGAGAGCAACCCATCTATGTGCTTCCTCTTCGTAAACTAAGGACGTACTTTTTCATTAGAGATGACGTCATATCCCATTAGTGATGACATCACGGGTACCCTGCTCACTTACACATGTAAAAGGATAACTGATGCTTTTATAAGCTTTTTTCAGTAAAAGGCTTACATTGGAAAATTTTTATTATGAGCAATTCATTTAATGCTTTCCGGTGGTTTATAGAAAATTCTAAAACTACACGCGACTTGTTTTCTATAGACAAAGAAGGAAATCAAGTGTGGGTTATTCTGCAATAATTATGGGCGGATCTTAATGTTTCGAAAATAGTTCCGAATAAATAAAGAAAATATTGCAGTAAAATTCACGTGCTAAAACCCGCTCTAAAAGAAATGCAATTAATGTAGCATCATTAGCATGTTTATAAATGTAATGAAACAACAAATTGTACATTTGGTGATAAGTGGCATAACCACGCCTACAAAGAATGTTATGTGTTAGGAAACGTTATTAAGAAAACATTTATAGCAGGTCAGCTTTTCAGTCGCATCAATAAACGTGACGTCATTTTGTGTTTACGAGTTTTCTCCTCAATGAAATTGACCTAATTTGCAAAATATTTATGAATGAAAACGATATGTTTGTACAATTCAATGACGTCACGAAATAGTAAACTTTTTACATAGAAGGGCGGAGTATTGAAAAATATAGTTCACGTCCAAANTTAATTTCTATGATCACTCGTGAATTAAAATCGATAAGCCATTGAATCCAGCAAATTTCCCCTATATTTAAAAAATAAAAGTAACACAAATAACTATGTGACAGCATATAGAAGGAAACCATATTTTATATAAACGTGCAATAAAATAAGTACATTTTGATGAACTGATGTAAAACAACAACGAACCGTTTAAAAAAGATTTGTATTTAAACCTCATAGATATGGTGTGAATTTGTATGAAACACTAAGGATTCTAATTGTTGCAAATCTACCTATTTATGATGTTGCATAAATTGGACATGTCGCGTTTTTCCAACATCAAATCAATACTCATTCTTGCTCATTTGCGCTGCTATTTGTGTTTGACTCGTGTTTGTTGTACACAATAGCACTGTATGTACATAGAAATAAAGTGCATATTTTATATAATTGTATTTTTGGGATGAGTTTTATGTTGTAAGCAAAGGCTATTGTAAGTTTAAATAACTTGTGCGTCTGATTCTGTCCCTAGTGAAGTAATAACAACTAAAACAAACATATAGGAAAAGATAAAGTGTACTATTGAACTGTTGACTACTTGGTTTTCGTTGTTTCTGACCAAAAACCAAAGCTTGCATAACGTACGTTTTCGACAAATTTACTCCTATTGTAGGTCAAATGACTTCCATAATTTCACCTATGGAAGTTTGAGGGTTTCCCAAATAACAGTCAAAAGTTAATTAAAGCGCTGAAATTAAATTTTTGACAAATTCAGATCTAGTTGGTACACATTAAACAATGAATAGATAACTAAATCTTGACAAAGCGACCTGCAAAAGTTGTTGCGCATTTGCATTAAAAAATAAATTTGGCATATGGTTTAAATTACAATCAAGATTTAAAACAAATATAT
>VMBQ01008636.1:0-12290 GCA_007657795.1 Dreissena rostriformis
TTTAACGCAGTATCTTGTTTTTGCAGAGAATTAAACATCATCTCATTACATGTATGATGAAAATAATCTTTTTATTTACCTTTGCAGCAGATTCCAAGAGAGTGGAAAGCCTACTTAGCCAGAAAGTCGTAAGAGAGATTCAATCGGTTGGCAAAGGAGACATGAACAAGTATGTGAGGAATTTTGAATCAAGTGTGAAGACCAACGCCAGTTCCTGTGTATGCGTTGGATACAACTGTGGTTGCTGTGCAAGTCTCAAGTGGGATGTCATACATCTGGATGATACAGGTATTTGAGCCTCGGTCTTTGAAAAGGGGGGGTTAATTCATGTACTTAAAGTGTCGTCCCAGAGTAGCCTGTGCAGTCCACACAGGCTAATCAGGGACGACATTTTCTACCTTAACTGGATTTTCGTCAAGAAGAGTCTTCCTTTAAACGAATAAGACAATAAAAGCGGAAAGTGTCGTCCCTGATAAGCCTGTGTGGCTCATTTATTATTTATTTTGTCTTCTCATTACCATTAACTGGTTACAAAATCATTAAACACTTGTCTGTATTGTCTGTCTAATATTATAAGCCTTATGGATTGAAGTAAATCGATTGATCTACAGAGTCCACAATTATGCCTCAATCATGATGGAAGTTGGTTTGCATCTTTATCTATATAATATCTAGGTCAAGTTCCAATTTGGGTAACATGTGTGAGAAAACTAGGTCAAGCTGTTAAGTTTCTTCATTTAGTTTTCCGCAACTTATTATTAACTTAAGGTAGTACAACTGTAATCATTTCCCGCGTTTTTTTTTGGAAGATCGGTTGACATCGGCTCATTTCGGTAAATACCGTAACTCAAGTCGTGAGATGTCCGTTTTGTTCGGTTTGTTCGGTTTATTATTTACAAAGTACTATTCTTAAATTAAAACATGTTTGATATAATTCCATATTAGATTGTATCGCTGATATGCATATTTCAATATATTACAACGTCAAAATATGTTTTTGATAAAAAAATGTGTAAAAAAATAACCGGAAGTAATACATTTTCGCGACAACATAAAATCAACATCATCGTGAATCGTAACCAAAACATGACGTTTTACTAGTAAAAAAACAAGTATCAACGAAGAAAAAATACTTTCTGATCATTAATATTCTGGGAATAAACAAAATCTTGATAGCACAGTGTCTTCATGGACGCAGGCATCGTTGAAAATACGTCGGCCGTTAGTGGAATGGGACGTTTTGCGGTGAACTGTTTGTAAGTAATGTTATAAATAGAAAATTGTTCGTAGGATAGTTTATATGGAATAATATTATGTTTATGTTAGAAAATTTGTCGCAATACAATTCAATTGTGTTAGTAAATTAAATAAATTTCTCTAGTTTAATAGCTTAATTAATATTCTTCTACTTCTACTTGATACTTCCTACAGTCAATTACTGACTATGACAGGAAGGCGTCATGTCAATGTGTTCTAAAAAAAGTATAAAAAAAAAAAACACACATCAGTACTGTTGTCTTAGAGGTGTTATCCATGCAGTATTTGTCTTAGAGGTGTTATCCGTGCAGTATGTAAATTGAATTTCATTGTTCCAAACAGAGCTATTCAAAGATGGGTTTGTCCCCCTGCGGCACACACAGTCAAGTATGCAATGAAATGTATGAAGCATCGCCTTGACAAGATACAGATGGCTTACTTCAACCAAACGTTGACAACTGGTGCTGAGACAAGAGCGCGCTACAAATCAGGGTGCAAACAAAGCACATGAGGGAGATATGTACAAGTCTGGTAAGGATAAGTTGAAAACCTTTTTATTTTAGCTTGATTGCATCGAAAGCCTAAGGCTTATTAAGACACTTGAGTCCGTTTCGTGGGAAGAACTTGGTGTCTCTAAAGGGGATCATGAGAACGCTCACTGATTGGGGATCCATCCCACGACCTCCCAATCGCTAGACAGACACCATATCCATTACACCACCTTGAAATAAAGGATAATTGCATTGTTGTATTATTAACAAAAACATGGATGTTTATATTTATAATGATCTGATTACTTCTGGGCATCAACATATTGAAGTAAAGTGGGGCTTTTTTGTTACCATTGAATGTAATCGTCATTATTTTATTACTTGTTTGTACTGATTTTAAAATGCAGCCATTTGCATTTCAATGAACATGGTGATTAGAACTGGTTTACTGTATTGTTGATAAAATAGAAATGTGTATCCCAAAAACNTTTTGTAGCCGTCTACTAAGAAAAGATTATTATTAAAACTCTCATCTATTTTTGTTTCAGATACTATTAATAAATCTGTAAGATTGTCATCCAAAATTTGTTTTAAGTCATCAAATTTGTATCTTACACTATTTATGTTTAAGTGGCTAAAAATTGGTCTGTTTTTGTTTTCATTTTTTAATTTCCTTAATACATCAAAGATATCATATTTTTCATTTTCTGATGATTCTGTGCTAAACGAATTATCAGTAGTGTTACCATTCTGGTCTTCTGTAGATGGTGTTTCGGATGCTATCATCCAGTCTTCTTCCGGGTCAGGTTCTGGAATATAACTGTCATTTAAGTTTTTGTAATTTTCACATGTAGTATCTGCTTCTGGGTTGAAGTCATTATGTAATAAGATAGTATTATTAGATGAAATTATTTGTTCAGAGTTTGATATGACGATTGGTATTCTATATCTGGTTTTGTTTTGGAGGGCAGTTTTGGTAGAAAGACAGCCCGGGCAATACCATGGGTCATCGGACTTTCCTTGTTTGAGGTAATCTTCCGGTGTGATATTTAGGCACTGTGATCTTATATGTGACCAGACATCACAAATATCACATTGAAGAGCCTTTTGGTTCTTGGCCACAGGTTTTCCACACATTCCACACGGGAATCTAATGGGGCCAGGGTTCATTTCAACATCTCCACATATCATGAGAAAGCACTGGAAAAGTCTTTTTCTGGTTCGTGTAGGGTATGTTTTGGTTCGACGTGTATATTTTAAATGGAAGTATGCTGATGAATGTCAGACGTTTCCTCCCCAAACCGTTTCCTCCCAAGACGTTTCCTCCCCAACATTTTGGGGTGGAAACGTCTGCACTATGTTGAGATTTGGGATGGAAACGTCTGCACTATTATTATATATATATGGAAAATGACAAAGGGTTTTAGTCTAATGGGCCTATGATGAGGGTAGTTTAAATGAAATAAATAGATCAAATTAGAAGTGATAAAAAATGAAATAATAATGAAATCAAAATAATAAATATAGAAAAAATATTGGTTTATTACAAATAATAATTCACTTGTATATGATATTATATAATTAATATCATAATAATTTTATAAATAAAACTTAAATCCATTCATTACTCAAAATGTTTTAATGTGATCAATTAAGAACCATTTAAGGTGTTTCTTTGATGTGTAAGTTGCTTATATGTAATTAATGCCACCACATGCGTTCTTAATACAACAAGTTGTGTCTCTAATTGGCAATTAGTAAATTTCATTGTGTTATATGAAATATGAAAGTGTCTTTGATGTCCTTTGAACTGCAATAAATTTAATTTGTAACATTCTTTACATGTTGTACAATAATGTAGTTTGTTCTTTTGTTTTCTTTTGATTCCTACTAAGACATTAATGCAGATTCATTACATTACAACATGTATGTTGAACAACTGTGTTTAAAAAAAAAAAAACTTCTTTTCTGATATATTTGTGGGAATCACTTTTTTAAATATAAAAAAATGTGCGTAATGCATCTTCAGGTTCAAATTTTCTACAAATTTTAATAAATCTTTATGAGCATTTTTTTTCAATTCAATTTAGTATTGCATTAACTAATAAACTAAATTTAAGTTATCTTGGAATTGTCTTAAATGATTATTTAAATAAAGAAATCCCCCATTTTCTTTGTTTCTAATTAACATAAACGGATAGGCCTGGAAGTAATGAAACTCATAAAAATATTTATATCAGAAAATGTCAGATACTGTGTAACCATCTTGGGAGGAAACGGTTTGGGGAGGAAACGGTTTGGGGAGGAAACGTCTGGTAACCGATGCTGATTAGGCTTCTACAGTGGGCATATGTTTTTATTTAACGCAGTATCTTGTTTTTGCAGAGAATTAAACATCATCTTATTACATGTATGATAAAAATAATCTTTTTATCAACCTTTGCAGCAGATTCCAAAAGAGTGGTAAGCCTTCTTAGCCAGAAATCCAAAGGGGACATGAACAAGTATGTGAGGAATTTTGAATCAAGTGTAAAGACCAATGCCAGTTCCTGCGTCTGCGTTGGATACAACTGTGGTTGCTGTGCAAGTCTCAAGTGGGATGTCATACATCTGGATGATACAGGTATTTGAGCCTCTGTCTTTGAAAAGGGGGGTTCATTCATGTACGTAAAGTGTCGTCCCAGATTAGCCTGTGCAGTCCACACAGGCTAATCAGGGACGACACTTTCCGCCTAAACTGATTTTCTTCAAGAAGAGTCTTTCTTTAAACGAATAAAACAATAAAAGCGGAAAGTGTCGTCCCTGATAAGCCTGTGTGGCTCATTTATTATTTATTTTGTCTTCTTATTACTATTAACTGGTTACAGAATCATTAAACACTTGTCTGTATTGTCTGTCTAATATTATAAGCCAAATGGATTGAAGTAAATCGATTGATCTACAGAGTCCACAATTATGCCTCAATCATGATAGAAGTTGGTTTGCATCTCGATCTATATAATATCTAGGTCAAGTTCGAATTTGGGAAACATGTGTAAGAAAACTAGGTCAAGCTGTTAAGTTTCTACATTTGGTTTTCCGCAACTTATTATTAACTTAAGTTAATACTTAAGTGATCATGGCCCTTTCGTTTATCTTTCAGCTTTGGTAAGGAGATACAAATACACATTTAAGTACTTTATAATCATTTCAAATTACTCTTTTGACCCGTATAATTTCTGTTTTCAGTTTGCGTGAATGTGACATACCTGCCTGCTCCTGAGTATGGAATATCTGCCACTCTGACTGTAGACGGTAAAACCATCATCAACGAAACAGTGTCTGGTAAGTACTGGTTTGTGTCTGGTAAAGTACTGGTTTGGGTCTGGTAAGTACTGGTTTGTGTCTGGTAAAGTACTGGTTTGGGTCTGGTAAGGTACTGGTTTGTGTCTGGTAAGGTACTGGTTTGGGTCTGGTAAGTACTGGTTTGTGTCTGGTTAGTACTGGTTTGTGTCTAGTAAGTTCTGGTTTGTGTCTGGTTAGTACTGGTTTGTGTCTAGTAAGTTCTGGTTTGTGTCTGGTAAGTACTTGTTTTTGTTAAGTGAATGGTATTGACCTCTTAGCTTTATACTTGAACATTTCAAACGTCTTATTATAATTGCCATCTTGTTTGAAATGTTTTTGCTCTTTATCCCCAGCCAAAGGCGGAGGATTATTGAATTTGCTTTGTCTGTCCGTCCGTCCGATTTGCACCCAACCATTAAAAAAATTTATGTGGCAGTGAATATCAATTCAAGAAATTTGCTTGTTAATGTATATATTTCGTGCAATATTGGAAGTACAGACAACATTTTAATTTAAGTTACGAAAAAATGATGCATTTGTACAAAAAGCATCCAAAAAGTCAATGCTTAATTAAATGTCTTCAGAATCTGTTCATTGTAATGATTCTCCAGACTAAACAGCTCATACCATCTATTAACATTTTGTACAGCTGTTATTTTAAATGCTATTCCAACAAATACCTGTCCCATCTGAAGCTCTATATATGACTGACTTGATCTTTTCAGCCCGCAACCCGCCCCCGCTGTGTGTGGATGTACCTTACAAGTTACATTTCCTCTATATATGACTGACTTCCTCTATTTCAGCTCGCAACCCTCCGCCCATATGTGTGGATGTACCTTACCTGAAGGAATACGCCAGCCTGTGTCTCCGTTTCAGCCAGATCACCGTCACATCCCGCTCCTTCAGTGGTATTCAGGGTTTTATATGAAAATAATCAAGTTATAATGATTGGGCTATGTACAATTATCATGGTTATGACAATACAGGTCGAGTAGGTTGATCTCTATGGGTACACTGGTGGCTATCAAAATATTTACATGCCTTTTTTTTGCCTTTAGGAAAGGACGTTCCATTCTTGGGAATAATAAACTGTGAAACAAATATAATACTGTTTGGTATGAAACAGTATGATGCATAAATGTTTCAGAATTAAGTAACTTAGTACCACACAAATGTACATATGAAAAAGGAATATTAAATATCTGGACATCAGAGACCTTAATTCAATTTAACACTTCCATATTTACACAGTTACATTTTGTCTGATTTAAAATTTGGACACTCAATATTTAAGAATTCTCAAGTTTTGTACTGGATCTACTTAACCTTCTATTATCAGTTTTTGGGACATTTTGTCCCAGTACTTAATAATTTATTGTTCAATAGACTGTGTCTGCTTATCAAATAAATTACCCCAATAAAAATTGTCAATTGCAGTATTAACATTGTAAAACTTACCTACAAGTTTCAGTGGTTTCAGTGTCAGTGTAGAACTCTGACCTGTATGTTGTTTATCTTCATTAATCAATATTTGTAAATGACAGTCGCTGGTAATGCATGTTTAAGCCTTTTGCATTTGGCTGCTTATGTTTGACTCGCTGTTTCTTCATTGGCGATAAGGAAAAAAACTTAGTAGCCAATATCATAACTGATTTGGGATAGCATCTGACGACGCCCTTGTTATGAGTTGCATTATTTTACCATTTACTGAATAATCAGTTTATTTTTTATGCCCCCGAAGGTGGGCATATAGTGATCGCACTGTCCGTCCCTCTGTCAATCTGTCCTTCTGAAATTCCGTCACACTTTGCATTTAGGTTTCGAAAAATGGTCATAACTTTTGCAATATTGATCATAGCAACTTGATATTTGGCATGCATGTGTATCTCATGGAGCTGCACATTTTGAGTGGTGAAAGGTCAAGGTCATCCTTGAAGGTCAAAAGTCACACAAAAAATAATATTTTCAAAGTGGCGCAGTAGGCGGCATTGTGTTTCTGACAAACACATCTCTTGTTTTTTATAGGATTTTGGAGATTACTTTAAAAGTTGCTCTTTTTCACATTTTGTTGCCACTTTAGCAAGTCTGTTTCAAATGGCAACAATTGCGATATACAGTAAAACAGTTTGTTAAAATGTAAATATTGACAATATCTTGGCGGATTTTAAATCTGGGTCACTTGCCTTGAAAAACTATGTCACCGGTTCAGATCTTATAAAAACCTTATTAACACATAAGAGGCCACGTTTATGACACAATCCTGATGAAATATGGTCAGAATGTTTATCTTGAGAATATGTAGGCTGAGTTCCAATCCGGGTCAGGTGCTACCAAAAACTAGGTCACCCTGTCAAATCTTTAAAAAAAACACTAGTTGCCACCAGGACAAAACTGAAAAAAAAACTTGTTGCCACTCACTTGCATCCAAAAACAAGAGCACAATGTCAAATCGTATAAAACCACGTGACCACTCTAGAGGCCATATTTTTTAACCCGCTCTTCATATTACTGGGACAGAATGCTTATCTTGACAATGAGGATGCAGAGTTTGAATCTGGGTCATGGGCGACCAATAATTATGTCAGAAGGTCAATTCCTAGAAAAACCTTTTAACCAATCTACTAGAGTCCACATTTATGACTTTATTACGCAGGTGAGTGCTTTAGGGCTATCATGTCTCTCTTGTTTTAACACTTGACAAATATTCACAATTTCTAAGATAATGTCAGTTGTATGTTTTTCAGCATGTGCATCAATAGAAGCTGAGCTATTGAAAATCAAGGTCGAGGAGATAAACCTTGGATGTTTCACCATTCCACCAAATGTCAAGGGCATCCAGAGTTCATCATCTGGTCCTCTCCTTTGGAAGTCCATGAATGCTGCCAAGGATGTTTCATCCCCTGATCCCCCGATAATGATGGATGATTATTGAAGAAGATTGTCAAAGATTCTTTTGAAGGTTGTACGTTGTCTACAGGGTTGATAATGTTTATTTTGTATTTTCATAAAACTTACTGAGATCCTTTTTTTGCATTGTAATTAAATTGAGATAATTTTCTTAACATATGTGTACCTTATCACAATATTTCAGATCTGGACATTATATTTTGTAAATGTTTATTTAAATATTAATAATATTTTGCCTACTTTACTATCACTGATTTTGACAATGATATCATCAAAACTAACAAGAGCAAAGGTTCTTGTTAAACAACTTAATTCACAGCACTTTTATTTTATTTTTGCAATATTACTCGTAAATTCAGAATTTATTTGCAAAAATGATAATGGAACAAATTATGTTCACTTTCAAAAATAGACAATTTTTTTATAAACAACATTCATAATGAACGTCTTAAGTTCCATTAAGTTTGTATTTAATAAAAATATGAATTTGAATAATAGTTAATTTGCTTGTTTATTTTTATAAAAAGGACTTTTTTGTCCACGTTTAGAATAAGGGGCTATTTCATTCAAGGTCAATCTTAATTAAATAGAATAACAGTTTCTTCTCATTAACTTCAGGTTTGATGGAGGTTTTGCATTCAAATTTTGGGTACCTTACATTTAGACCTTTCATGTGATTCCATTTTGGGCCAGTCAGGTCAAGTTTTCTGTTACTAAAAATAGATCATTGTTGTCCGTTCGATAACTTGAGTTTGGATTTTGATATTGCACCAAAATTTTAACTGATGGCTGCTTTTATTTAGACCTAGCTTAGAATTTGCATTTCGGGCCAGTTGGGGATAATATTACTGTTGGTAAAAAAAATAATAGGAAAACAGTCTCTGTTCAATAACTTGAGTTTTGATAGAGTTATTATGCTGAAATTCTGTGTGTATGAAGCTTACCTAGAGATTGCTGTTGATTATTTTAATTGAATAAGATCAATATGTTTAACATTGAAATCACGGTTTCATGTCATTGACAAGTTTCATGCTGTATCCATGAATTTCTGTGCCATAGTTTCTACAACAAATCAATACATCCTTCACGGATTGATGCAATCCAGAGCTTTAACCCATTTATGCCTAGCGTCTAGAAAAAAGGCCTTGGCAAACAGCGTAGACCCAGATGAGACGCCGCATCATGCGGCGTCTCATCAGGGTCTCCGCTGTTTGCTTAAGGGAATTTCTGTAAGAAATATTCTAAATATAGACATAAATATACTAGACATCCCTAATTTTGGAAATAAATTTATCCAATTTAGAAGGATGGGAGAGTCCACTAGGCATAAATGGGTTAAACGGGCATATTGTTAGACTAGTTGGCACTCTCGTTGTATTTTTGCTTTTATGCAGGCCCCTTAAAAAGATGTTAAAAATTATGATTCAAAATATTTGTTTTTTATATTTTCATTTTGTAAATTATATTGTATGCCATAACATTTTGAAACATGTCATTAACTTTGAACTTTAAGTTTTTGCTCTGAAAAGTAAATTGCTTTTGTTAGCAAATATGTTGTCTTTCAATATTTAAGAGGTGATACTTTGCGTGAAATAATTGAATAATAACTCCGACTTTATATGTAGATTAGGATAAAATCATTCCTTAAAAAGGCAAAAGATATTTGTTTTGGGTGTTTTGTATACTCATGTATTGTTCTAGTTTTCCATTTGATGGTTTGCTATTTGCCACAAGAAAGGCATTAAAATATATTTCTTTATTATGTTTTATAAATGGGATTATTTACTGTTGGTGTTTTTGTATTTTTGCATGTTTTCTAAATATTTCTTTTTCTTTAAATATTTGCATTTTTACTTGTGTACTTATATTATTATGCACCTATATGTGTAGGGTTCTGAGAAAACTGGGCATAATGCTTGTGCGTAAATTTTCATCCCAGATTAGCCTGTGCAGTCCGCACAGGCTAATCAGGGACGACATTTTCCGCTTTTATGAAATTTTTCGTTTAAATATTGTCTCTTCTAAGCAAATCCAGTTAAGGCGGAAAGTGTCGTCCCTGAATAGCCTGTGCGGACTGCACAGGCTAATCTGGGGAGACACTTTACACACATGCATTATGCCCAGTTTTCTCGGAACGCGACACCTATATTAAGTCAGACTGAAATACTGGTTTAATTTCAGTATAAATAACAAAGGACCAGTTGTTATTCCAGTAATTATTCACAAAATTCAATATTATAATTTTTATGTGCTGATTTTATACATTTATCTGTTTAGTTGGTGACTTTTCACGTAATATTTTATGGTGAAACTCTGATTGTCTAAATAACAACTTTTTATGTCCCCCAGTGAATACTGGGGGACATATTGTTTTTGCCCTGTCCTTTGTTTGTGTGTTGGTTTGCACAAACTTTAACATTGGCCATAACTTTTTCAATATTTTCATTTTGAGTGGTGAAAGGTCAAGGTCAAAGGTCAAATATATGGGTCAAAATCGCTCAAAAGGGGACATAGTGTTTCACAAACACATCAGTTGTTACTCTGACCTTTGTATATTCTCCAGTAACTTAGGTTTAAATAATTGTTTGTTAAAAACAGTCATTCGTTTACATGTAGAGCTTACATTATCAATGTGTCTTATCTTAACATGATTTGCTCGTTGAAATGTTAAGAACAGAACCGAACATATATGGGAATCTGAATGTTAAATTCTGAATTGCCCAATATGCATCATCAAAAATACAGTGAGTATAGAACTAAAATGTGTAGTCACTGTATACAAAAAGCATGATTAGTATTATTCAAATCATGCATATTATAGAAAACTTATGAAACACTTTACTACAACTTAATAATTTTTTATATGCAGAGTTATACATATAAATTTTAATATTGCACAACATATTATTCACAGTACTAGTAGTATATTATTATAATAGACAATAAGGCCTTTAAATAGATATCATACTTTCTATACTATTTCAGGATGATCTTGTTGCTGTTGAAAATATTCAGAAGCTGTTTACACATTAAACATTAGGTTTTCTTTTATTGAATCAACATTAAATAAGTACAGACATTAACAAACTTTGTCCTGTTTAAATATTTTTGGAAAAAAAAATGCGTTAATCTCTAGCGAATCCGTTTATACAATATCTTCCAGTATTTATTTTAAGTGGGTTCACATATAATTTAATTCTACAGAAGAGCATAATTTGTAATTCATAGAGGTATGGTTCGTAATGGAATTGTCTTTGAAAAGAGAATTTCGCCTAAGTGTAGTAAACAATATTGGTATATGCATATTCTGTTCCGATTATTGAATAAACTATTGTTTAAAGGCATTTAGGAAAGATAAGTCAATCCATGATTTAAAAATGACTTAACGTTATAGATCCGTTTTCGAATACATTGTTGCATCTATAATATTTCCTTGGACACCTTAAGTCAACTGCTCTAATGCTTTTGTAAACATTCTTCATTTAAAATGCTGTGATTTCATATATTGATGGTTGTGAGTTTGAAATAAAGCTTTATGTAACGTTCATTTGTTTGGTTTCTTCTTAATTACCGGTACTTTTGGGCGAGTATGCATCTTAAATCACCCACGATAAACGCGTTTAATGTAGCTCTAATGAAATGGTTGTAAAAAGGAGAATTTATGTGGAAAATGAATATCAGAAGTCATTTGTAGCATATTAAGCGATACCTAATTAGTTGTCGAGAGAAAAACGGGTAAGAAAGTAGGAAGCTTTAGCCGTTTGTAACCTATTTAGCGGTACGGGAAATAATTGTAAAAACGAAAATGGGAAGTATTACTCGCTTGCAGCCTGTTTAGCGATGACGGAAACATTTGTAAAAAAATGAAGTGGCGAGAAAAAATGGCATACGTCGTAAATCATACGCGCGACATGTGTTAAAATGGCATTTTCTTGCAAAAACTGTTCTATAACTCTGTTTCTGTCGAATAAATCCGGACCAAGCTATGGACACGCGCAAGTTCATATGCTCGTTGATATGTTAGTCAAGTGTCATCTTTGTAGCAGCTGTACATTTTAACATTAATGCGAGCCATAACTCCAATATGTCGAGAAAAAAAGAAACACTACGGAGGATAACAAGTTCACATGAGGTTAATGTGTTTGTAAAATTTCAACCATCAAAAGCAATACTTTTTGAGATATAGGCAACGCAAGCAATGCAAAATTAAAATGCCAAAAGGGTCATAACTCCGGTTCTGTTGACAAAAAAATATAGAGGTACACAAGTTAACATAGGTTTTTTTTTTTTTTTTTTTAAATTTTAAAA
>VMBQ01008636.1:13352-31138 GCA_007657795.1 Dreissena rostriformis
CGCATTTTTTTTTTTTTTTTTTTTTTTTTTTTTTTTTTTTTTTTTTTTTTTTTTTTTTTTATTTTTTTTTTTTTTTTTTTTTTTTTTTTTTTTTTTTTTTTTTTTTTTTCATTTTTAAAAGATAATGTAATAAATGACCACACCCCCACATTTTAGCTAAAATTGCCATAACTTCTTTATTTATGATCAGATTTGATTCATACTTTGACAAATAGATGAGCGGTCTGCACCCGCTAGGCGGTGCTCTTGTTATATTATATTGTATGCCATAACATTTTCAAACATGTCATTAACTTTAAACTTTAAGTTTTTGCCCTGAAAAGTAAATTGCTTTCGTTAGCAAATATGTTGTCTTTCAATATTAATTTAGACGTGATACTTAGAGTGAAATAATTGATACACTCTGACTTTATATGTAGATTTGGATAAAATCATTCCTTAAAAAGGCAAAAGATATTTGTTTTGGGTGTTTTGTATACTCATGTATTGTTCTAGTTTTCCATTTGATGGTTTGCTATTTGCCTCAATAAAGGCATTACAATATATTTCTTTATTATGTTTTATAAATGGGATTATTTACTGTTGGTGTTTTTGTATTTGTGCATGTTTTCTGAATATTTGTTTTTCTTTAAATATTTGCATTTTTACTTGTGTACTTTATATTATTATGCATCAATATATTAAGTCAGACTGAAATACTGGTTTTATTTCAGTATAAATAACAAAGACCATTCATAATTCCAGTTATTATACGCAAAGTTCAATATTGTGATTTATATGTGCCAATGTTATACATTTATCTTTTTTGTTGGTGACTTTACAGGTAATATTTTATGGTGAAATTCTGATCTTCAAGATTAAAACTTTGGATTGTGATCTTTGTATATTCTCCAGTAACTTAGAAATAAATAATTGTTTGTTTAAAACAGTCATACGTTTACATGTAGAGCACACTTTATCAATAGTGTCTTAACTTAACATGATTTGCGCGTTGAAAGAACGAAGCGGGACATTTTTGGGACTCTGAATGTTTAATTCAAAATAGCTCAATATTTTTCGTAAAAAAAATACAGTGAGTACAGAATTTTGTGTTGGTCAGGGTATACAAAACGCATGATTAGTATAATAAAAATCATTCATACTTAGAGAAAACTTACGAAACTCTTAACTACAACTTTATAATTTTTTATACACAGAGTTATGCATATTAATATTGCACAACATATTATGCGCATTACTAGTAGTAGATTATTATAATAGATAATAAGGCCTTTAAATAAATATCGTATTATCTATGATATTTCAGAATGAGCTGGTGAAAATATTCATATGCTGTTAACACAATTAACCATTTAATGAACATTAAATAAATATTGTAATTTAAACAAAATTTTCCAATAATTTTAGCATCCTTTATCTTTTGAAATAAAAATGACGGTATATAGTTTGCGTTAATCTAGCAATCCCGTTTCTACAATATCTTCAAGTATTTATTTTAAGTGGGTTCACATATAATTTAATTCTACAGAAGAGCATAATAAGACCGTTTTGTAATTCATAGAGGTATGGTTCGTAATAGAATTGTCTTTGAAAAGAGCATTTCGCCTAAGTGTAGTATACATTATAGGTAAGGATATTCTGTTTCGATTATTTAATAAATTGTTGTTTAAAGGCATTTAGGAAAGATGTATCACCACCTTCGAAAACATAATTCAATCCATGACTTAAGCACGACTTAACCTTATAAAAAGCTTTTTCGAATATATTGTTGCATCTACAATATTTTCTTGGACACCTTTTTAAGCAACAGTTACTGCTCTCATGATTTGGTAAACCTCCTTCATTTAAAATGCTGTGATTTCATATATTGTTGGTTGTGAGTTTAACCCTTTGCATGCTGGGAAATTTGTCGTCTGCTAAAATGCTGTCTGCTAAATTTCTAAAATTAGCATTTTCTTCGATTTTTTTTCAAAGAATACTATCAGAATAGCAAACAGTTTGGATCCTGATGAGACGCCACGTTCTGTGGCGTCTCATCTGGATCCAAACTGTTTGCAAAGGCCTTCAAAATCCGGTTCCAGCGCTCAAAGGGTTAAAATAAAGCTTTACGTAGCGTTCATTTATTTGGTTTCTTCTTGATTACTGGTTCTTTTGGGCAAGTGTAAATCTTAAAGCATAAACGCGTTTGTGTAGCTCTTAATGGTTGTAAAAATGAGAATGATGTGGACAATGAATATCAGAAGCCGTTTTTAGCATATTAAACGATACCTAAAGGTTGTCGAGGGGAAAAATGTGTAAGAAAGCGAGAAGCTTTAGCTATTTGTAACTTATTTAGCGGTACCGGAAATAATTGTAACAAGAAACCGTCGGAGACGGGTGATGCTCCGCAAGGTTTTTTTTGTCACAATATTGCACTAGCTCGGACAAGAATTGCACTATATGTACAATGGAACATTTCAAAGGGCCATAACTCTGTGAAAAATCATCCGACCATAACCGGCTGATAATATGCACATCTCCTGTTGGTAGTGAAGCTTCCCATAAAGTGTCATTGAATTCCCGTAATAAGTTGCTGAGAAATAGCTCGGACAAGAATTGCACTATATGTACGATGAAAAATTTCAAAGAGCCATAACTCTGTGAAAAATCATCTGACCAGAACCGGCTGATAATATGCACATCTCCTCTTGGTGGTGATGCTTCCCATAAAGTTTCATTGAATTCCGGTCATTAGTTGCTGAGAAATAGCCCGGACAAGAATTGCACTATATGTACAGTTAATGGAAAATTTCAAAGGGCCATAACTCTGTGAGAAATCTTCCGACCAGAACCCGCTGATAATATGCACATCTCCTCTTGGTAGTGAAGCTTCACATAAAGTTTCATTGAATTCCGGTCATTAGTTGCTGAGAAATAGCCCGGACAAAAAATGTGCACGGACGGACGCACACACGCACGGACAGACGAAGCGGCGACTATATGCTCCCCCCAAAAATTTAGGGGGAGCATAAAAAGAATAAAATGGGAAGTATTACTCGCGTGTAGCCTATTAAGCGATGTCGGGAAAAGTTGTGAAAGTCGAATTGTCGAGGAAAATGGGCATAAGTCGTGTGAAGTAAATCATACGCGCGACACATTTAAATGGCATTTTCTTGCAAAAAAAAAAATGTTCTATAAATCTGTTTATGTCGAATTAATCCGGACCAAGATATGAAAACGCGCCTGTTCATAGGCTCGTTGATATGTTAATAAAGTGTCATCAATGTAGCAGCTGTACACAGGATACAGGCCACAATAAGTTGTTTTTTTTTTCAAAAAAGAGTAATAACTCCAAATTTGTCGAGAAAAAAAGAAACCAACAACGATGGATAACAAGTTCACATGAGGTTAATATGTTTGTAAAATTTCAACCCTCTAAAGCAATACTTTTTTAGATTAAGACAACGCAAGCAACGCAAATTAAAATGCAAAAAAGGGTCGAAACTCGGGTTATTTTGAAAAAAAAAATCGAAACAAAAACATAGAGGTACGCAAGTACACAGGTGTTGGGCGCGTGGCCAAGTCACTTTAACACTCTCAATATGTCATAAAACAAAAAAAATTATCATTTTTTTTCTGATATAATATGTATATATATATATATTATATCAGATTTTTTTTTTGTTGATAAAAAAATGTTGTTTTATGACATATTAAGAGTGTTAAAGTGACTTGGCCACGCGCCCAACACCCGTGCGCAAGTAAGCATGGTATACGTTTTTAAAATTTCAGCTCTCTAGGTGCCAAACTGTTTCAGTAATGCGCGACAAAAGTTTATCTAGTCATGTGTCCATAAGTAACGGATGCTCCTACATACACATGATCGTATTTGTTCGGCGAAAACGAATAAAGGCCTGTTACGTCAACTTGTCACTTTTTATAATAACCATATGTATTACTGTATACAATGTACATCAATTACGTTAGCTGTTCTCTCCCTGACATTTTTCTTTGCAGATGCTTAATACTGCTCTTTAATGACGTAATTGTAAAATCTACACCCTACGATTCAGTTTAAAGCTGTTAATTCCTCGGATATGGGGAAAACCCATGTGTCATGTTCCGCATCAATATTTGCGCATGTGCAAATACGTGGATTGTCACTTCCAGGTATTTTATTCACAATATATTCTGGCATGACACAATTGAGGTAGTGATAATTAAAGAACTCGGATCTTTCGTGCACTGTCACATACAGTTTATGAAAATATGTTCTTTTTTTACTTTCGGATGTTATTCTCGCATTGTGCCTGAATGCGAAAACTGATACTATTTTTTGCAAGATAAATGGACATATGCGATGATTTAAAAGTCATTGACAAGGCACCGATGGTCAACGGAGAGACGGGGTGATTCATAAAGGTAAGTGATGCACTTAAGTGGCATTTAACACCAGCAAGACCATAAGCATTATAAATAACGAAAAACAAATACCAATGTATATCATCCAATTGTATTTAATAATCAAACATTGCTACAAACGTAAACACGTAATACAAGAGGAATCAACGTCATGCTTACATGAATGCAATATACCAGAAATTACTGAAAATACATTACCTTCATCGTTTGCATGCGTTAGACGCGTACACTTTTCTATTAATACTAATACAAAACTTTACCAATCAACTTATGCGCAAATATAGCGATGTGAACCTTTGCGGAACAAAACCTTAATTAACAATCAATTCATAATGCAACCAGTCATCAACTCTTAACATCAATTAACGTTCAAGCAATATACTCTTCGGCATGGTAATACGAGCCATTTTATAGAATGTTTAAGACTTAATTCGCGTATGAAAAATATTTAGATTGCATCAATACTAAAATTCACAAACAAAATTAATCAAGATTTTGACTTAGCGCCCATAAACTTGAAATAGAAACTGGTAGATATAATTACATTCCAAGAGACCAACGCACATGTAGACTATGGAACTTAAACGTTGTTATCCCCCGCCAGAGGCGAAGGGATATTGTATTGGCGTTGCACGCCTGTACGGCTGTCCGTCCGTCCGGCTGTCCGTCTGGCACTTTTGTGTCTGCAGCCATATCTTGGAAGTGCTTTGGCGGATTTCATTGAAACTTGGTATGAGTATATATATAGATAAGACGATGATGCACGCCAAATGGCATTGTACACCATCTGTTAATAACGGAGTTATGGCCCTTTGTATCTTGAAAAAATGCTTTTTACTAAAGGCACTTTTGTGTCCGGAGCCATATCTTGGAAGTGCTTTGGCGCATTTCATTGAAACTTGGTATGAGTATAAATATGAATAAGACGATGATGCACGCCAAATATTTATTTATATTTATATTTATGAAATATAGATCGGATTCTAGCGTACAGGAGTTATTTTTAGAACTGATGCCAACGAAATACAAAAGTGCGTAGTTTTACGAAATTACACTCTTTTTTCAGTTTGTAATCGCATATTGTAAATGATCGGACCTCATGTATTACATACAGACAAGTAACAAACACTATTCTAACAAAAATTATTCAAAACACAATATATATGCTTGACATTATATTAAGCTACAATTTATCAATATCTATGCTTTACAAGTAGCATACATGGATATGATATCAAATAATTGATAAAAAATGTTTATTATATCTCACAAATAAATTCATGTTACATGCACAAACATTGACGCAATATAACTTTGTGAACACAAATTGCACCTTCAATGAAGTCGTATGTAAAAATTATTTTTTTTGACACGATTTTCCAAGCACATGCAGCGCTTTATCATTAATCACATTACTAGTAAAAACGTGCACCGTATTATAGCTAAACGTATAGTGATTTTTCTTCTCATCTATTACTTTGTGGATTTTAGATAGTATGTTGTTTTACCTATAAATAATAAGACTAAAGCGACTGCATCAGTGGCATTGTACCGTATTCAAAAATGTATATAACCGTTGAATTTATTCTTGCGGTATCATTAATCAACTTGAGTAAAGTAAAAATTAAGCTCAAATGCATTATAATCGCATACATATACAAACAAATTATTTATATACACTTAATATTTTTCGATTTACAATACGGAATCTACATTCTATGAACATCTTATACACCATCATTACAAGGTAATTTGAAATGACGTGCACATATTTTATATGCACAATCTTAAAAATATTAAACCAACTACATTGTACCAATTTCATTTCATTGAGTTGCATACCAATGGCAATAATGATTTTATGTACAAAAAACTATTTATACCTAAGCGTTTACATTATAGGTGCACTTTTCCATCTTTACACGCTCTTTTATATTGGTTTTCAAAACATCGACAATTGTGTAATATATATAGGATCTGACATGAGTTGTCATATCATACCCTATTTTATTAAATGAGTTCAGGAATTTTGTTAGTAAGCGAGCCTTTGGCGAGCTTACTAACGAATTTCCTGGACGAGTTTTATAAAATATGGTATGTTATGACAACGAGTGTCAGATCTTTTTTATCACATGCTTTTAAATGAGCAAATTAAATAAATATTTACGCAGACATAATGATAAATCCCGAATGTTGTTTACATTTCGTGACGTCATTTGACGTTGCAACGTCATTTCAGCAAAATAACAAAATGCGATTGGTCAATAAACGAAAACTAAGCCAATGCAAACGTTTAAAAAGTATTTTACACGTGTGTAATAAATAATATATGTAATGGTTATATTACATGTTAAACAGGGTATGGCATGTGATAAAACTCAATAAATAAGATACATGATCTTATTGGAACATGACAAAACTACAGGGGACATGCGTTTAACAACGCAGCTCTACAACGTTCCATGCGCACAAGTACACTTTTTTATGTACAATGTTTAAACGCTTCGACACAAAAGAACATTAACATTACATTGAGTTTCAAACAGATAGTAGTAACAATTATAGTTATTGACAAATATTATATATGATTTGGCATTTACATTTTATATACATGGTTTAAGCCGTCATTACGCTATATGTATTTAATTCGAAATATCCAATTTCTTATTATTTACATCACAATGTCATTAAATCAGATACATGATCAAATTTTAAAAGCATAATATCAATGACCACACCAAAACCTTAAAAATTACTATATACAACTTTATATTTGCAAACCTATATCTTTTTGTTAATTACAACAAAAATGCGAGGAACCATTTACAATCGCAAAACCAGTCTTTATTGTACGTGCAAATTGACATATTTTTCAGTATATATGCAGTTAAAAACAGAAAAATAGTTTAATTAGACCTAATGCATATTTAATTATTAAAATACACAGTCATAAGCAGCCGACATCATTTATTTATATGGCTTTAAGAACCAACAAATCAAAATACAAACAGTTCGCGTCAATAGAAGACAAATTTGTATGAGTTTATGCACACACAGATGTTGAGAACAATAATTGCGCGTATCAAAATCACTAAAATTAATTTAGCACATAGCATTGTGCGTCAACAGCGACGTCAAAATAATTACTAAAGCTGAATTAATTTTTAGATTCAAAATATAATAAACATTTCTTTCATTTTTTATTTTTTTTTCTAGAAAAAGTCGTTCATAAAATACTTTCATTGACATGATCGTTCAATTTTGTAATACATGATACACAAAACAAAATATGTGATTAACATGGATTTAAACATATATATATTTATAACAGTTTAAATACATATTTACAACAAAACGCGAGAACGTGCTAGAAAGTACACATAACTCTTTATCAACAATAGCCAAAGATTAAATAAACAGTTTTTTTCTCTTAAGTGTTTTTCACATGCATGCATCACAATTGATAACAATATATTGTCTTAAGACGTCGAATACTTAAAAGAGAATACATAGACACGATATTTAATCTGCGAAAGTACATTAGTTTTACTATCCTATAAAAATCACCACAATCTTTAAGTGTTATCTGCAAAAACAGTAAATATTTCTTTGTGCTTAAATTTGCTTACTTAAATAATCAATAATAACATCATTTAAGTAAGTTACATACACATCTACAAATTCATAGAACTACATTTTAAAATATTTAAAAAAATCACGCACGTAGAAACACACATTAACATACGCCAATGCATTTATAGTGTGTAGCAAACAGAAAGACATAATCTGAAAGTGTCATATTCCAAATATTTGTTATCAACGGAGTAAAGAAAAGTTAGGTTTTTTACTAGTAAAAATGACTACAATTTACCCATTCCATAGGTCGATGTTAGTTCTAGAAAAATGCACGTCCCATAGTTTCGGTGTTTGCAAAAATTGATTAATTATTATTTTCCTGACAGAGTCTAAATTCTGAATCATACGTTTGTGACAAAACTTCAAACGCATCTTTAAGTTTAAGTGCTAAATACACTGTTTCACCCTGTCTCTGTTGGTCTATCACCTCTGTCTTAACTTCGTGGGAATTTGCGTCCTTGTCCGTTATAAATGACTGATTTATGTTTCTTCCTTGAGGATTTTTAATACCCATGTTAATATGTTCTTCCGTATCCGTTTCATTCTTACTTTCCTCTTTAAAACTCTGAATTAGAATATGCTCTTCGATATTTTGTGCTGTTTGGGTGTCGTCAGACTTTACTCCAGAATGTTTGTTAGGAGTTTGTTCTGTATTATTTTTAATCTTCTCTTTCTCTCTACATGGCGTATTATGCCTTTCCTTTCCTTCTTGTGTGGTTTCTGCTGTATTTGATATATCTCCCTTGATTGTTATATGCTTGTGTGTAGGCATTGGTATATACTCCCCAATAAGCATTGCTATAGCGTGCAAGGTCACACCCTTGCGGCCACTTGTGCAAACAATTGATCCACTATCACCCGGTTTGCAAAACTTAGTTCCGTCATTATAGCTTGTTAATATAATGTTCCTGTTTTTATCTATCTTGAAATCGCTATCTTTTATTTCACTTACATAACCCAACCCAGGCGAAGACACAGCTCCCCATATGTGCACCGGCAATCCTTTGCAAAGCTTCATGTTTGTTAAGGTTGCAAATTTTAACAATCCGTCTTTGGTTCTAAATTGTTTCACACAGTCCTTTTGAACGTCTTCTAAAACGTCAACAGGAACTATATCTAACCATGCATATGTTTCAAGATTTTCACTTTTAATATAACCGATCACCTTTTTAGACACTTTAAGACATCCCTTAGATTTGTTCTGTAGAGATACCATAGCAACATGCTTGGAAATAAGTGCTACCAAGTTGGGATTCTGAGTACGACTGTATATAACTTGACAGTCGACTTGTTTTGAATTATTTGCATCATTATTGCGCGAAAACTTTTCGGCAAATCCTCCGAGGGTCCCTAAACCATCCGAAATGGGAGATCCAGCAGCAAACAATCGATTTAAATTTCCGTAAGTAAAGAGTACATTGTTTATGTTGTATCTATCCAAAACATGTAGAACAGACTGTTCGCTAAATTCTTCCTCACCAACAAATGCTGTGTCGATATATATTTCGAGTCGCTGCATTTTCTTTATACAGCATAATACTCCAGGTATTTTAATAACGGACTCAACGGCCTACAAAATAGAAAAAACTCGTATAATATATATGATATTCTATGCTAAAAACACATTCTGCAATTGACATTACAAAATGTGGATTAAAAATGCAGAATTTGAAGTATTGTAACAATATTGCATACAGTTAAATATGCATATACAGTAAATGGCCGTAAGAAGCTATTCCTTTTTTCAGGTGTTAACATGGAATGTAAGATTACTAATATTTGTATTGCTTTTTCCTTAAATTGCGTGAAAACACGTGGACCGCTCGCATAGAATATAAAATGCATGACGCAATATTTCTGTTCGGATGGCCTCGACGTTAAGAGAAAGCCTTTTAATAAAAAAGACCTTGATATGAATCACGGTTGATCTTTTTTTTTTAATTACTCTGTTATAATTGATATACTTGAGCTTTTCATTTCGATGTTTAAATGTTCCCATTGTAGGCATTTAATGCAATTTTGAACATAAAATTCCAAAATTTGTAGTTAATAGTCCCTTTAAACCTGCTTTTTTTCTTAGCTTCTTAAAAACTGTAAATCGTTTAAACAAGTGCTTTATTAAAAGCATACAACATTAATTTGATGACATTATTCATTAATTAATAAAAGTGTTAGTAAACTATGGAAGCACAGCGGTAGTTATGCGTACATCATCTACGTTTTCAGGAAGGTTGGGATTCGATGCTGGAATTTCTGGCCACTCATCATTTGGCACCGCGCTGTTCTCATAGGCCGAGCGTATATAATCGTAAACATCATGTAACGCCTCGTAGGCATTGTCTGAAACACATATCAATGCCTTGAGTTCAAGAAAGCAAACACGGTATTCTTTACTTTAGTTGTTTACAGCTTACATAAATACGAAAATGTAATGAAATATTAACTAACTACGTACTTACCAGATAATGTTTCTTGTGCCCCATATTTCTCCTTAATTTTATGCGTCAATGCTCTAACGGTCCAGAATGCGAATCTTTCAAGCAAGTCGTCCAATGCGTCAATAATGTTATCGTCTGATGTGTGTGCAATAATCACATTATGGTGTGTATGCAGTTTTTGGCTGGCTGCATCTCCTCCGAGTATTAATAGACATATTATTTCGTTTGTGATGTTGTACTTGTAAAAAAACTTGCACACTTCATTTGTCTGTTCATAGTCCACAATCCACACGCATGGTTTGACTGGAGAAAAGCATTTCTTAAGAATGTCTATAGTGCATATTTTGCATTGTTCAAAAGCAATAGTGTCCACAATTTGAGATACGCTTTGTCGCTTTGGAATGAAGACATACGCTTCATTTGCAAAGAGTATGGAAGAATCGTGTCCGCTTAAACCTATATCAGATAAACCCTTCATACATCGTGCTTCAATTGCTTTAATGAAACTTTTGCTGTATGAAAATGCTGGAAGCCTTCTGACGTCGCATTGATATTCCAAATATTGAACTAATTCCCAACCTGAAATATCGATTTAGAAATCAAGTAATAGAATACAAGTAATCTGAATTATCTTGTTATTGATAATTAAAGAAACATATAACTGTTTCGGTTTACCCAAATATTATTTATAATAAACATTGTTGATTATTATAAGCGACTTTACTTACTTTCTGAGTCCCCAGTTGTAAGGATTGTGGCCTTATTGCTGAAAAGTATGCACATATGTATGTTTGTTGTTGCTTATGTTAAGAACAAAACCATCAATAACTCTGGACCGACACCTCCTTATAAAGTTCGGTCCTTTATTTCTGGATACCAATTACCAAACAACAAAGCACAACACAAATCCAATAGATAAGACACACACGTACACATCAAAGGCACAAACACGAACATAACTATGATCACCGCCTCGGAACGGTTAATGCAATGTATTGTGTGTTAAAGTTCAATTATATATCTTCCTTTTATCAAAACAGTATAAATTAGATATTGGCAGCATTGCACGCAATACATGAGTCCCATACCAATTTGGCAAAATCACATACGAATCATTAATATGCATTACCTTCGAATTCATGTATACATGTATATCACTATTGTTGTTTATATAATATAATAGAATACAACCTTCATTAAGCAAAGCAATATAAAGGTTTGTTTTACATTCACAATATTATTGGCCTCTGACGAAAAAAGGTTAAGCACATTATTGTCACTTTGCTAGTCATTTTTCCGTAATTTGTGTTATTCTAATAACAGCTACCTGACAATGTCACTTGCATAAATAAATGCACTACGCTTAATCCTCCATAACTCTTATATGTAATTTAATATTCATTCTAATAAAAAAATTGTACTTTTCGACTTGTTCATATGTTTGCTAACGGACACACGGGCGGGTGTGTGAACAGATTTAGATCTTGATATAAAGTCAATTGTGTGTACTATGCACTATGATGTTCCATGATCATATCTTATTTATTGACGAGTAATTATAAAGTTTCTTTGTATTCACGTGACAAAAACTGACCTTTTACTTCAGGTAAAAACCGATAGGTATTGCATTGTGCCCAAACGGTCCTTGTTTAAATATTACGTTTCTTCACTGAATTACTAGATTTAAATATGCACTTTTCTAGATCTTTTGTGTTTTTACTGACGGACATAAAGATGGGCGAATGAACAGTGGAAGCATTTGACAAACACGTCAATGGCCAACTTAGAGTTTTAAGTGTACTCTAAGTTTCGTTATCATGCTTATGCACTTGTATTTAGTAATTAAACATTTTTGTTTTAATTGTAGAAACAGTAAACTGAAATTTAAACCTTTGGTAAAAAAGAGGTTATCCTCACGTTGCCCAAATATACTAAATGTTATCCAAGTATATTTCAGCCCTTTTTGAGAAATCGTAGGAACAAGGTTTCCGGACGGACGGGACAATTGACAGACAGACGGATAGACAGACGAACATACATACATTAGGGGCGGAAGGTAAACCAAAGCGGATCAAAATGGTGCAAGAAGCACATTTGAAATGGTTCCTGAAGTCAAATCCTTCGAACCGACATACATCTTTAGTCAATCCACAGCGTATCAATATACATACCCTGGCGGCAGATATACAGGTCCCACTGTACTTTTATCACACGTCATCTGTTAAAAAAGGATCAACTATGTCAATAGAACATATACATTATTAAATATATATATTCAAAGGTGGAAACAGGAACATGATTCGCTCACTTCGGGATCTTGCTTCTTACAATCACTAAATATAAATTCATGTAGTAAACGACAGCCAAACAATTCCAATAAATGCCAATCATCTGTTACAAAACAAAACGCGTTTTGTCAATATTGATTGGTTAATTGCAATGATGATGGTTGATGCCTATTATTATTCTTATTGTCTGTTGAGAAGATAGAAGGAAATGCACTTGCTCGGCTCGAACTACTTTCGGGTCGAGAAAGTTAGGCATTGGAATTCCGCAACCGAATTTGTGTGATCCTATGTCGCAGATTTCACGATACCTGTGAGACAGTCAGACCATTATGATAAGAAATACTACTAAGCAAGGAAAGACACGATGTCTGACAAACAATTGAAGTGTCGACAGGTAACAAGCATATGTGTCGCAGATTTACAACATTTCTGACAAGCTTGCAAATATATGTCACATGGTATTATTGTAGAACCAAAATCAGATACCTGTAAATGGGACTCGTCTCTTTCACTTGACTGCTCTGGTGCCATACGTTTGGAATCACATCGACCAATCAATGTCCCCCGTAAAAACAGATTTTCTAATGTGCTCGGTGTGGGTAGCATGTTTGATGCGTGTGAATCATAATCATCCTTTGTCAAGTCCAGGATCCCTATGTTTGAATCACAAATTATTTCAATCAGTTCCATATTGAAATTTTCCTCTAATATATTGATATTTGACATTTCCCATGACAATATTTCAGATCGCAATTCATAACCATGCATGGGCAAATCGTTCCCATAAACTTCTGTACTTGACTGCAAAATAACACCCCACAGCTTACACTTTACAGGATGATAAAATGAAGAGAGAACACCCAATAAGCTGCGAAGCCACTCAGGTGAACATTTGCCCTTCAGCACGATGACACATTGCAATGAAGCTGGCAGCTTGAGATCACATCGACCCGTAAAGGTTCCCCACAAATAAAGCTTTGATAGATTGTTAAGCGTATGAAGAATCTCTGATGCTAGTGGGGCACAATCAGCCGTTCTTAGGTCCAGGGTCCCTATACTCGATTTGCGAAATATTTCAAACAGTTCGTAACTGCCGATTTTTACTAATAGATCGATTTTGGACATGTTTGCATATCTCAAGTCAGACACATATTTATGGGAATCGCCTCCACAGACATCTTCACTTGACTGCAATACAACTTCCCACAACTCACATCTGACAGAATGATCTAGCGAAGAGAGCGTGATCAACAAGCTACACAGCCACTCAGATGAACATTCGGCATCCAGAAGACTTATACACTCCAATGAAGTAGGCAGCTTGAGATCCCATCGACCCGTATACGTCCCCATCAAATACAGCTTTGTGAGCTTTTTGAGCGTGTAAAGAATTTCTGATGCCAATGAGGCACTATCAGCCGTTATCAGGTACAGGGTCCTGATAGATGTACATCGCAACAAATTATACAGATCAATATTGCCATCTTGCACTAATAAGTTGACATTTGTCATGTCACTGGGCCATAATTCTGGCTCAAAAACGTGCGTTTTGCAATCTGTTACATTCACAGTATGCAAATCGAAACGAACATCGTGTTTCAATGACGATATATTTACTAGTAACCGTCGTAGAAACTCATGTGTACATGCACAGTTCGACAAAGAAATGTGTTGTATTGTGTGAGGAAGAACTATGTATTCCGATAAAGTTGAGTCTTCTATTTTTAAAAACGTTAATTGAGACATGGACGGAAGAACACAGGGAAATGATGATTCGTCGATTTGTCCGATAAAGTGAAGCTCCTGTATATTCGTATCATATAAGGCTTTACTAATGTCCGGAGTCACTGTTGCTTTCACACGTTTAAGACTATGTTTGGATTGTTGTATGACTGTCAGTATTTCGTTGGTTTGTAGAACATTACTCTCTATAATAAGTGACCGAACATCTGAATATTTTGACAGTAAAAGTAATTTTAATGCATTTGACTCGGACTCATTGAGAAGTGTATTAAATGTGAAGTCCTTACAATTCAGGCAAATTTTCTTTACACCACTGGCCTTAGCTTCAATGTAACCAGCGATGATCATGCGCTGGAATAAGACTGATAGTGCGAAGCAACGTGTGTCATAATCCAGTTGATTATTGGTTGATTTCAAAAGTGTTCCCTGTGTCTTATTTTCTGTCTGAAAAGCCAGTCCTTTTTTCTCACCAAGAAATCCCTTAACGTATGTGCTCAGTCCATGGTTAATGTCGTTGAGGAATTCGTCGTCAGCCAGCCGGTTTAACAATTTATCAGCTTTCTTACAATCTAGCCCACACAGATAAATCATGATGGTCTCGCTCATTTCTAACACATCATATTTAGATTCGGTTTGGAAATAATGTTCTATAAGTTCTTCATTTGAATGTGCAATATGATATGCTGTCAAGAACTCTTGCACTGTTTTGAGTACAAATGCAAACTGGGGATCCTTATCAGCTCTGACGGAGCTGTATCGTTTCGTTAATACACCAGCATGGAGGCAAAGTTCTAACTGAACTTCTGACATATGGTGCAATAATTCCCGTCTGGAGAACATAAGCGATTTTTTCGATGAAAACGTAAAGTTATACGCAGCATTTGCAAGCGCATCAAAGCTATCGATCTGCTTCTGAATATAACATGTTTCTGATAAACACTGAAACGTATTATCTTTTGGAAAATATCCCCTTCTAGCATTTGCTCTCTTAAAAAGTACGTCTATGATTATACAATTTATTTCACACAGTGAACCACTAAATACCTCCTTGTTCATCCACATATTGACTAACACAGTTTGCAGCAAGGGTGACGTCAAAAAATGTCTCAATCGACGTTCGTTAACGAACTTCATGAACTCATTGAGGGCATTTAGATTACCAATCTGAAGACTGTGCATTATTTTCTTTAGTAGATCTTTTGAATCACATACTCCTTCTATTTCTATTAAATTGTTAATTTTATAATCTTTGATTCGCCGATCCTCCATTTTCCATGGCCGCGATGTGATTACAGATACGCACTCTCTATGGAAGTGAGTCGTCTGTAAAGGTAGAACGTATTCATTCAAAGGATCAACCCATTCATTTAGCCCATCCATAGTTATTATGCATGTCTCTTGTTTCAGGATTTGTTGTAATAGCTTTACAGTATCTTCGCGTTTATCATCATTATACATCACGTCGATTATTTGTTTTGTAATCATCTCTCTAACCTCACACTGGTACCTTCCCTCTCTCAGCGATATTTGAAAGAGAAACTGGAACTTCTTCAACGTTTCGGCATCACTGAATGTAGCCTTGTAATGAGGATTTTGCAAAGACACCGCATCACACCAGTCAAGCGCCAGTTTTGACAGGAATGTAGTTTTGCCCATTCCGGGTTCTCCTCGAACGAAAACACGACTATTGAGCTTGCCATCTTTGTAAAATAAGGATTTGTATTGATTTACCGCGTTTTCTATTTTCGTTTGAGATCCATCCTTCTCCATGATAACGTGGCTCAATTTTGGTTGCACATACACATCCCAGATGGGTTTGTCAAGACCCTCCCGTAGGGGTAAAACAAACACTCTTTGTTTCGCCCTCGTGTAGAAATCTATTAACTTTCCACGAAACTCTGAAATGATAAATAATGATTTTTATGAAGTTGTGATTCAATCTAACTTTGAGCATATATTTTTTTGTTAAGTTTTAAAGTGATAAAACGTGTTGTATAGATCTTGTGGACAGAACAAATGTCAGGGTTTTTGTGCTCATGTTTTAGATACACCTTTGCCAATTTACGCCTTAAAGCACACGCACGCAAATAAATGAACGTTTTCTTAGCAGTTAAAAATAATACGTTTTAACAAGCTAATATTATACTGAATTTTAAGAAACCGAGACATAGAATGTAAGCCTAAAATATCGTTTAAAATTATATTTGAAACATTTTGGAAATACTATAAATCGTTCTTAACTAAATAGATTAATCATTTCAATGCGTTCTTTGCGCTTTATAACTCACGGTTATTAATGTGAAATAAGCGCGGCGGCAAAACAAAACAATAATTTTCTCTAAAAAAAGTTCCGATGTACATGTTTGAAATTGTAAGTTACATGTTTAGTCTAGATTCGCGGCTTCGCGGTTAAGTATCCGCCTATAGAACAGGCGACCAAATTGAATCCCCAAAAGAACTCATTGATTTGTTTTTACTTCAATAGTGTTAATATAATACGAGTTCGGTAAAACATACAATATCTTAATTAATAATTGATTAAATTTATCTCGATAAAATAATGTCTATGCAAATGAAAAGCTAATCATGCTATTTTTATTTTAATATATATTTTCCCGTGACGCGAACCCATTCACTGAGAAAACTTTTTAATTATCATACAAAATACTCAACCACTTTAATATGAAATAATTATTGTATTTAAAATTAAACATAACAAAAGTTTACCGGTGTATATTTCACAAAGGTCAACCCTATAAAATCATTTATATAAATTTATGGAAAATTTGTCATAACTTCAATTTGCAAACCCAATGATTTATGGTAATAATTGTTACAATGCATCATTTAACACCAACTATAGGTACCATATTATTTTTTAATTTTATTTTAATCAAAATTAATTACAACAACTAAGCCACATAAAAATTACTTCAAAACGAAATCAAAACTTATTCTAGGATTTAAAACTCGTAAATAAATTAACAACAACTTTGTTATCATTTGTAATCCTTGAAGATAATACACAACTGATAAATTTTGCAAATAATCTGATTTACAACTATAAAATAAATCAAACAGGATGCTAGAACGTTTTGTTTTTGTATTGTATAATGTTTTGCCAGAAAAACAAAACATTAAAAAAATAAGCTGATCGTAAGAAATGTACTGTTCTGAGCAGTAAGTGTTCTCAAGGTTCCCAAATAGACTTTAACACCTGGCAGCCATATCTCTGAACAACCACAACAGTTTGAACCAAGCCCAGATACACACACACACA
>VMBQ01008637.1:0-10788 GCA_007657795.1 Dreissena rostriformis
CGGCGTGGGGATACGCGTCGGCCTCTGCCGCGCAAGCTCTAGTTTTATAAATACTTAACAATATTGTTTTATTTTTTTTCCCATCTTTTTTTTATCCAGGGTCAGTCTATAAAACTGTAACTGTAAGCGGTCTTCATTTGTTAACACACTGTAGCAATGTATATCTAATGGCATGTTTATTTAGATGAGTCGTATTACCTAACAGTTGCCGTGCAATCAATGATAAATTTACATGTTGTAAAACTTTGTTGACGGACTAAATGTTAAGAGGAAATGTTAAGCGCACCGATGGTTTGTTGAATAAGACGAATTCCTCGCAAAACAGAACAGAACATAAACGTTACAGTTTCTTTTGATAAACAAAATGAAAATAAAAAATGAATACATATATTAAGTGGATTTTGAATAAATATTATAAGCTAGCCATGGATGCACTTTACAGATATTTTAACAAAATTCGTTTTACATCATACGTTAACATAGTATCTAGCTAGATATGAAACCGTTTTAGTATGTCCCAATAATCAATAAACTAAAACAATAGTTATAATTTTAAAGGATCACCAAATAGTAAAAATTGAATCATGTATTGTGCACATGCGAATGCGACTTTACAGGAATTTCTTAACTTTCCCAGAGATAACAGCGCCTTTATTTGCTGTATTAGATCAAACGGTTACATGTTGCCATTCTGTTGACAAGATGTAGATTTCTTGTTATTGTCGTCACCACTTTATCTCAGTAAAATTAAACGTTTATCCTTATACGCGGTTATTGTGTCACAAGTATGTGGATTTTTAATGCTGAATTACTATTACGATGTGATATTGTATTTTGTTAATTTATGCCATGTCTAGATGCAATTTAATCTCTCGTGACATACGGTGTGTTACCATGGCGATGTTGTTACCTTACACATTTCTATTTATTGTGGAGAATTTTTATAACAAGTACCCTTACTTCGCTTGTTAAATCGATATTGTACATAATAAATTATAAATTCGTTAGTGTAAATATATGTGTTTTATTTGTTGTCGTAGAAAGCCAGATTTGGTTGGTCGTTCTATTCAATTTTAACTTATTACTTAACCGTCATTACTCAAATACATTAAGAAAACAATCATCAATGATTATTTGAAGTGCGCATATATTTTCAGAAAATTTTATGTTTCAATTCTTCATGGTACACGTGACGCTCGCTTGCTTATGTTAAAAGAATTAAATAGCCTTCATGGAACGATTGAAGCTGGCCTATATTTTGAAAATTATTCAGTCTTCGTGAACGAGCAAAGCTTGCAAAAGCTTTAAGTATTAAACAGTGTTCGTCGAACGAGTGAATAAAACATTGTTTAATACCTCATATCGCACTGTCGCCATCGTATTGTCGCACTGTCTTCATCGTATTATCGCATTGTCGCCATCGTACTATCGCGTTGTCGCGTTTTCGCCCTCTGGATTTTAATGTGTAACCACGATGGCTCTAACGGTATTCCGTAGCTGTCCCAACTGAGTCAACAAACTATGCATTGACAAAAATCTTTGTATGGAACAAAGTACAAATATTGTTGTAACAAAAAATGCAAACTTTATTAAAGTCGTCCAGTATGCTACTTCACTTGCTAGAGCATTGTTAATTTTTCTTTATCGAGTTACTTTACTGGTTTCAATAAGTATTGCAAATAGAAAGAACAATTTAGTATAACAAAATGCTGATATAAAAAACACACGCAGGCAAAAGCTAAATACATATTCAATGGTCAATGTGTTTGTGTCCATAAATCAAATTCATTGATGTCGCAATAATGTCCATCTTGAAAACGGGAGCTCCCTGGTTCGATATCCTGTTCGTGAATTCTCAAGATCTTCCGAAGATACCAACTCGCAAGTTCTCCGATGAAAATGTCCATTTTCTCAATGAATGAAAGACATGCAATCGAGCTACGATAAATGTTCCACTGCATGCTATAATGGGTATTATGCCTTATGCGGCCAGCGTAGCTCCAGCCTAGCCTATGAATCCTCGCAGTCTTGGCAGGAGCTACCCAGACGGCTTCTGAGACCACGAAATCTTGCGTGACTAACGAACAGATACGCATAAGTTCCATTTCGAAGGACGCTTTTCTAAGGGGCTTAAACAAAAATAGTAACACGATTGTCAAGCTTTACCGATTGCTCTATTAACACTGTTTGCCACAATATTGCTGATTAACTCCGACGCCGCATGTCGTTAGTTTAAAGAATCGTGGAAAAGCATAAAAAGTTGAATGTTGTACACTTTAAACTTCGTGATACAGGTTTGTGTCTACGGAACAAACAAACGCACGAACAGATTGACGGACGGACAAAAAGACAGACTGACTCACAATAGAACGTATATCCATTATGAATCCAATATATCCCTTTAACTTAATTGCGGGGGAGGGGTTTGACTTGGCTTAATAACTTAGACCGTTAATACTTAATTTTTTATTAATGTCAAAATGGCACATTTCTCAACAAAGTTTAGGTAATTTGGTTGATAATAGATACAAAAACAAGTTCTATAATATAAGAAACTGTTGTTGTTTTGTTTAAACGATACTGTTCCTTTATTTATTTATTCTAAACGAATATTGTTTCAAAAATATTTTATTCAATTGAATAGCAATATTTTATTTAGCTTAGTTAAACAAATATCAGTTCTTATATCTGACCATGTTGATGTACTGTTCGCAAATAATAAAATGCTGAA
Organism: Dreissena rostriformis; assembly: GCA_007657795.1. Lineage (NCBI taxonomy): Eukaryota > Metazoa > Mollusca > Bivalvia > Myida > Dreissenidae > Dreissena > Dreissena rostriformis. Next base: position 2,732 of record VMBQ01008637.1, read on the forward strand.
ATCGGTGTATAAAGCCATCAACCACAACTCAAAAACATCTATAAGTAGTAAACAATTATTATTTTGCATCCGAATTCTCAATAAAAACAATACAAACACTAAAACTACAAGACTGCATACAAGTATGTTAAAACATCTAAGCAACACTCTTAAATATTCCATATAGCACAATGGGAGAGTTAATTGTACATTTAATTAAAATGATAGTACATACATCAAAAATTAACTGAATACCATCCACTCATATTACAGAGTTAATATGTTCATTTGAATTGTGACAGTCAAACTACACACATATTAATTATGTTATATGACCGGAGTTAAGTACACAAACTTTAAGGAATTAAAAATTTTACACTGGAAAACAGGTGACAAAAGGCCATAATTTTGAAAAAAATTGTTGCATCCATAATTCTTTCTTAAGCTCAGGTACACATTAAGGTCATTCAGCTTCGAAAGTATNTCTATTGTCAGTCCGCGCGCATGGAGTTAGGTGGCGGACTCAAAGAGCCGACGTCGCGCTACACTAATAACAACAAACGGAAACCAGAATTAATTATATCATAAAGTGCCGCATCCATGTTATGTTCCAGCACAATACAGAAAATATCACACTTATGATTTGAAACATTTTTATTTCTTTAAACTATTTTGAATAAAATGTATTATATAACTTAAATCACAAAGTATGTGATTAGGTCATTTTTACGTTTGGCCGCTGTGACTTCATTTTAAATTACTGAAGTTCCCGATCTTTTGTTTCTTAACCTACATTCCTGTTGCGACTTGAACCAACACAACGGCGAAAGGGGAACAGTCTTAATACGTTTTGGTTTTGAAAAAAAGATTCAGACAAAACAAAAACACAAGAAAACACGACATTAAAAGAAATCGTTATTTGGTCAAAATGTAAAAATGCACACACTAAATAAAAAATCCCCCACTAGTAGAAATACATAAATATCATTATATATAGGCGGCCGTGCAATTTTAAATATTGTTAATGTAGCGTCCCATCTTTAAACGTAGCTTATTCTCACGAAATACGATGTCACGCTGCTATTCGAATGTCCTTTAGCTTTGAATTAAATGTTGTTAATGTTTTGGAAAGAAACATTGAACTTGTATTCTCTGTTGCTAGGGCTCATATACACGCACCATCATGAGTTCAATGCGTTGTTTTGTTGTTACGTAACACTACTTATGCCCTTTTATTTGTAGCTTCACATGTAAATTCAATACATAGTTCCGTTCCCACAATGTTATGGTCCTTATGCGGTAACGGAATAAGTACACTTTAATGTTATGTTGCTATGCCGCGGTTCACATACATGAAACTGAATTTCTACCATTGAATATTATGTTGCTATGCAACGGCTCTTAAACCCGAAATAGCCACGTTTCAGTTTAATTTTGCTAACAAACGGGTTATTTACCCGAAATGGTATTACTGTAATGAGTAAATTGTTCAGATACTTTGCAAAGGTTTGTTAATCTTTAAAGGCATTAAAACATGTGTGATTAAATTTGATGTTGCTATGCACTGGTTAATGTATTCCAAACAGTCTTCATGGCTTCAGTTTATTTACACGGTTATTGCTTAGTAGAGTTAGTTTTCAAGGAAAATAAATTGCTTCTATTTAATTTAAACTGTACCGGTATGTGGCTACGTAACACTTTATATTCCCACAACTCAATCATTTCCATTGAATTCCAGTATTCTCACTTTGTTGATATGCAACGGTTAAAAAATTCGCAATAGCGTAACTTACGTTTGTTGGTCTGTTACTATGTGTATTCACTCATGTAAGGGGTGTCACAGGACCCATATACCAGACAGTACCGCATCTTCGTTGCTTCTTGTCCATCGGTCTTCTGGCGATTCTGAAAGCCAATGAAGTAAGTCTGATCTTCCAGAGATCCTTAAAGCTTGTGAAATAAGTCTGGTCACATGGCGATCTTGAAAGCCAGTGAAGTATTTCTGGTCTTCAGTAGATCTTGAAAGCTAGTGAGGTGTGTCTCCTAGTGAAGATTTGGTGTCTTTAAACCATGAAGTTTCGAATCTATTTCAGTGACTTCCTGGCGTGGGTGTGGACCTCTACGAAGCTCAGTCGGCCTCCAAGCAGACTCAGACCACGGTGCTTATCAGCTTCGTCGTCGTCGTCGTCGTCGTCATCAGCATCGTCGCCGCTGTTGTCATATTGACCGTCTGCTTCGGTTCGACTTGTTAATGAACTGAATAAACAATATGGACCAAACGGCAGGCGATAGACGTTTTAATATCGTTCAAGGTCTAGTGATGTTCTATATTGAATGAGATAACTATTCGGAGAAATTGACTATGTAGAGAATCCGTGATTGATGTTGATTCCAGTGATAATATAATGCTTTATCACGCCACAAGCTATCTATATAATTTATTCCATGTTTATTTGAAGGGGTTCATATAAAGGGACCACCTTCAATCCTTAAATAGTTTTTCAATTAGAATGAATACATTTCGAATCTAAAATGATTTGTTTTTTGTTTGAGGAGGTACGGTAACAACCAATCCCTATTGAGTCTGTCAGTACATCTCGTGTCCTTGCAGACACCTGAGCAAGGCGCAGTCAACGCGTTATTTGCCGCGTTGTCGCCTGATATAGAAGGCAAGACTGGTGATATAACGACAAATCAGCGAACAATATTCCGGCCATTTTAATGCAGTATGAGCAATTTTAGACAGCAGTTTGGTCCAAGAGTACTAGTATGTCTTTGATTTACAGTTGCGTAGAATCGTGTGGGTGATATGCATTTTAATTGTATTGAACAATTGTTTACAATGGCGTTATTTAGTACTTTCTTTCAATATTTAAATAGCTTATTTTCACACTGAATTCATATCATCTTCGCCTGTAGTCCCGTCTGGGAACCAGGCCGCCAACCAACTTCCTCCAGGCGTCTCGGTTCTTGGCAAATGATGACAACTATATTATCCAAACCAGTGGATATACATGTTTCTTTTATTCAGAAAGGTATGTTGGCCCATTGATCGTTAATGGGCGATCTTTGTTTGTTATATTGATATTGACATAATATTGTACAACGATGAGGCAATAAAGGAAACAACAGGTGCGTATTCAGAACATTTATCAGGTTACAAAATATCAATAAAATGTAAATCAACAATTGTTCAGTTTCAGAGTTTTGTTTGAAAACTCAATTATTTACAAACCCACACACTGGGGATCTGAAACCGATTTGTGTGCGTCAAGTCATGCATGCTGCTCAATTGCTGTGCTTGTCATTTTCTGTGAATTATTTAGCTCTAGACAAATAGCTGTCTTTAAAATACAATTATTAGTATTGACATACGTTGTCAGACAGTATTTTGAGAGACCATTAATTTGCAAATGCCTGAAATCAGATTTATCATGGTAGTTATATTAGTTTTAAAGTAAACCAAGTATTATCAACAATAATTTACGTATACATATATAAGGTACATATCACGCTTCACATTTACCAAACCGATAAATATTACGATCACAAACATAATAAGAAAAAGCTACAGGGTAATGAATTTACACAGTATGCGGACATACATTGCTGTTCAAACGGTTTACAGAATACATTTGTACATTCAATCCTGCACTTCTTCATATTTCATTATTGTTACCATAATTATTGAAAACTTTTGTGGCGCTCAAATATCAATTTATTTTTTAAACGAAAACATACGCACACGTACTTTCATAACAAAATAACAAGATATGGGTTGCACAAGTTAACACAGAACAAAATACACATTTAAAACGGCAGGCAAATCTTCAGACAAATCGTCAACCAAATCTAATGCCTACTTATCGTGTTTTACGCGAAGTGTGTTATCATATATTTGAAGTTCATTATAAACTAAAACTGAACTGAAATTATTGCCTAGCAACGTTGACAACTTGTCGAAGACAATCAAGCACATTGTCAAAAAATCCTGGTATGCATTAACACGTTTTGATTTAAGTGCCAAATGGGCATGGCTGCTGACCATTCCAAAGAATGGTATAAATTATCAGGAAATAAAAATAAACTCGTTTAACTTGGTTACGACTTGGCCTGTCATTACCATGAATGACACAAATACTTGCAGCTTTACATGAGCCAGATATGGTAGAACCCTTACATAATACAATACTATAAAAATACAATTATTCCCGAGTTGGAATTATTAGAAACAAGAACGAGTTAGAAATGGGATATGACACGATATATCACTTCACTTAGACACAGACTGTGGGAGCTAAGACTATGAAATCGTGAGACAGAAAAAATAATTATTCAAGAAAAAGGCGATATCATTTTGAACGCGGTTAGGACCAATGGATGAAATGAAAAAGCTAGAAAATCTGACAACAAACTCGACATTCAGCGCGGGAGCTGAAATAAAACAACTAGAAAATCTGACAACAAACGCGACTTTAAGCGCGGGAGTTCAAATAGAACAACTAGAAAATCTGACAACAAACGCGACTTTAAGCGAGGAATCAGACCTGGCACAGTGTACGCGTTACGGTGCTTTCTTTACCACATCCGTTGTTGTTGGAGTAGTTATCGCATTAACAGTGTTTTTTGGAAACTCGCTCATTATCACGGCGCTGAGGAGATTCCCTGCTCGATTCAAGGGCGGTATCTTCTTGTTTATAGGCAACCTAGCGGCTGCAGATATTCTTCTTGGTTTTGGAATGACCTTGCATTTAGTAAGTCTTTCTTTCAACGCGTGGAATATGAAAGAAGGCATGATATTTTGCTCAGTAAAAACGGTCATTTTAACAGTTTCGTTACTCTGCTCCGGGATAACACTATCGCTTTATTCGTTCGATAGATTGGTTGCAGTCGTGTTTCCATTACGTCATTTTCTACGTCATCGGCACAGGAAAAAGATATGGTCTTCAATATACATAACGTGGTTCCTGTCTGTTTCTCTTCCAACTGCTCCAACTATTTATAAGCTACTTACCGAAAAGAATGAACCCGCATTGTGCAGGTTCAGCACTAACATTCCGAGGATTGTTGCCCTGGGTGTTGTGGGATTTTTACTGCTGCAACTTCTGTTTAACTCGATACTCATCGCTTTTGTCATTTGGAAAGTGTGGAACAGAAACAAAAATCTTGAAAAAGATCTTGGAATTGTCAACGGTATAGTATGTACAACTATACCCGAGCGTACAACGATTTCGTCAAAGTCAAAACTAATGGTGAAAGTGTACGTTGTATTCGCTCTATGCTGGTGTCCGTTTATAACTATGACATTATTGCTCGAAAGAGACATTCCCTTGTGGCAACGAAGGCAATACACGTGTATCCGTGAATACTCTCTATTTCTGGGTTTTATTAGTTCCGGCTTAAATTGTATTGTGTATGGACTAATGAATAAAAGATTTAAAGATGCCTTTAAACGGCTTCTTTGCTGCGCGGAAAACAACTCACTGGCTGAATCGGATATGATTTCTTCATCCAGAAGAACACAACAGATGACGACGTTGGTGTAATGGCTTTTTATCATCAATGCATCTGAAGTATGTGACTTACATTTGAACGATCTTTTGTATTGGATGTTTGGTTATATTTTTGTATAATACATAATCTTCTTGTTTGAATTTACATTTTATGGGAACACTTGTCATAATGTTTACTTATAGTCCTCGCATATACACCGAGTAACTGACAATTGTGTCACTATGTCTTTTACAAACGAAGCTATTTTAATCAATCAAACCAACCAACCTTACAGTATAAATGTCTTGGGACTTATTTGCTTTGTTTATTGTGTTTTGTTTGTTTATCTGCAAGAAGTTTCCATAAGTAAGTGTATGTTTTCAACATTTTCATTATAGTAATCAAATATATTTGCCACTCTTAGTTGATGACAATCAATGCTTATCACATCGTTGTGCTATAATTGCGTCTTTGAAATGTACTACCATTTAAACTACCCATAAAAAACATTCGTTTAGATGGTTTAGATCTACGTCTTGTCCGAAAAAAACACACATACTCATAATAATGATAATAATGATAATACAACTACTACTACTACTAAAAATAATAATAATCACAATAATAATAATAACAATAATAATAATTACAATAATAATAATAATAAAAATAATAAAAATGATAATAATAATAATAATAATAATAATAATAATAATAATAATAATAATAATTATAGTTATAATAATAATAATAATAATAATAATTATTATTATTATTGTTGTTATTATTATTATTAATTATAATAACAATAATTATAATTATTGTTGTTTTTATTATTATTATTATTATTATTATTATTAGTTGTATTATTATTATTATTATTATTATTATTATTATTATTATTATTATTATTATTATTATTATTATTATTATTATAAGGAGTAAAAACTAGTTGTTAAATGTTCTTTCATAATTTCATACCTCATTAAATAGTTGAATTGGTAATTTTCAGATCAGCAACAACTAAAAAATGACTGTTCTCAATGAATGCTCTTCTCATTAATATTACATTATGTACCATAAACAAATGCAAAATAGAATGACTTAAAACAAACAACTTGTAAAATAAGATGTGGGAAGCAGTTACACACACGCTTTGTGAATGTGTTTAAATACTAAATATAAATGACGCTGTCATTATAGTTAAATAACTGTTGGTGGAAGATATTATACAATTGTTTATGTTTGTTATAATGTTAATGTTATTTCATGGAGTTATTTATATGTATATACTGAATTTTAATAATATATTTCAGTAAATTATGTACTGATTCATGTCAATGTTTAGGTGTTGTATCTGTCTTGACTGTATCGCACATTTTAAGACGTGTATACAGCTAGAAATTACAAGTTATTTATTGGATAAACAATGCGATATTGTTCTTATTTATAAAATGACAATTCACTACATTCTAAATTGATTTTGTCATGTAATACTGTTCCTTTTAGGCTGTGATATTTATGACAACTTGAGTAAACACAAATGAAAATTATACATGAAAGCTAAAACATAACTGGCATCAATATGTATAAATAGCACCAAGACAGTGTCAAAACTTTAAAAAGAAGTGCATATTCTAAATTTATTAAACGTATGCATAAATTGTTATACTACTTTTGTATATGTAAACATAATGTACCTATCATGTGTTGCAAAATGAACTTATTGTTATGTTGACAGTAGATATATAGATGCGCAACATTATAAAACAAATGCATCCAACCTTAAGAGTAACAACACGGTGTATAATCATATGTTGGTTTCTTGTACTTAATACTCTTAATGCTAGCAGAAAGATTTGATCCCAATGGTTATCAAAGGTATAAGTTATGCAAAATGTTTGTAATTAATAATATATTATATATAAACAGTAATTTATTTGATACAGATATCTTACTACAAGTTTTTTTCGAGCAATATGAATTAAAATAAGTTATTTGAATAGGGTACACAAATTATATGCAGTTACAATTGACGGACTTTATTAAGCGTATAGTATAAACATATATTCCAAAGATACTACGGTCCAATTGGTTTATGTAAAAGTGTAATAAACTGAATTAAACATTAGACAACTATTGGTCATATTCTTAGAATACTTGTTTGATATTATTTTTTCTGTCTGTCACACTGTGGCAAAGCAATATTTCTGCAAAACAAACCAAAGTCGCAAAAGAGGAATATATCCGATATTCCAATTTAATTGTCTTGTCAGTTATACACTTCACTTGCGGTCTCCTCAATTGAAACATTTACAGAAAGATTAGCGATGCAAAATGGTTGAAAGCATGTAGTCAAGTGGAATAAACGCTGATATCCATATTAATGGGAGCTTTAAACAACCGTTCTTTGCTGCCATTTTGACGACAAAGAGAAATCTGAAAGGAACGTTGAGCAGCGACGATACTGCGATCGACACACAGTTATTTTAATGTGGTCAAAATCAATAAAATTTGAAATTATATATATATATATATATATATATATATATATATATATATATATATATATACACACAAAAAAA